>JAGKTI010009117.1:21678-31787 GCA_018397915.1 Birgus latro
GGCTCTAGTGAAAGAGGGCAGTGTTTGGAAACTCCCCATACTGTTATTTGCAGATGATACTGTGTTGTTGAGTGAAGACGAAGGGGAGCTGCAAGGCTTGGTAGATGAGTTTGGGAGTGTGTGTAAGAAACGGAATCAAAAGGTGAATGTAGAGAAAAGTAAAGTGATGGTCTTCCAGAGAGGTGAAGTCAGTGAATGTACAGTGAGATTGGATGAGGAGGATATGGAGAATGTGAGTGCATTTAAGTACTTGGGTAGTTGTGATGAGTAAGGAAGGAAGTCTGGAGGGTGAAGTGCTTGAAAGGGTGCAGCAGGGACGGAAGGTTGCTGGTTCCTTGAAGGCAGTGATATGAACAGGAAAGTGAGCATGGAAGTGAAGAAGTTGTTGCATGACAGTATTGTGATACCAACTCTAACATATGGAAGTGAAGCTTGGACCCTGTTGGAGGGACAGAAGTCGAGAGTGAGAGCAGTGGAAATGAGTTATTTGAAAGGAGCATGTGGAGTCACATGTAGAGACAAACTATCAAATGTAGAAGTGAAGGAGCGTTGTGGTGTGGATGTGGATGCGATAAGAAGTGTTAGGAGAAACACGTTAAGGTGGTTTGGGCATGTGGAGAGGATGGAGAGTGAAAGACTGATGAGGAGAGTGTATCTAAGTGAGGTGGAGGGGGGGAGAGGGAGGAGGAGGCTGAGGATGAGATGGAGGGATGGAGTGAAGAGGTATATGAGAGAGGGGGGTGCGAGCTGGGAGCAGGGCAGCGAAATGGCAGGGGACAGAGCGACATGGAGGCGGTTTGTTTGTGGCCACCCCGTCTGGGAGTTAAGCGTCTGGCAATAAATAGATAGAAAAATAGACTTCTAAATCCTCATTCTCTGGTTACATTTTATTTACTTCTTGCTTTGTGTCCCATATTTGAGTGCATAGGCTGTGAAAAAGGTGATTTTCTCAGTGATTACCATGTCTCTTACATGCATTCACTATCTAGTCAACTTGTGAACATACTTGCCCTACTCACCTCTAAACCATCATTTTCTGGTAACAATTTATTTATTTCATGCTTTGTATCACATATTTTAGTGCATAAGATGTGAGAAAGGGTGATTTTCTTAGTGACTGCCATGTCTGATACTTACTTACACTATGCTGCCAAGTGGTCAACACCTCTGCTTTACTCACCTCAAATTCATCATTTTGGGGTTAAAATTCAATTAATTCATGCTTTGTGTCCATTATTTATGTGAATGGGGTCTTAAATAAGTACTATGCATGTCCGGTAGGGAGGTAGGAAGGTGGTTTTCTGATTTAGGTTAGGTTACGTTAGGGTCAGGAATGACCGGTGGTGGAGTTTCAGGGTCACTATCCGGACAAGACCACTTTCCGGTCATGCCTTTGGCTCTACTACAACGTACAGTGGAGGGATTACTGTATATATACACATCTCACTCGATGCAGTGCTGCTCTCAGGTGTCTGCCCTTTCCTCTCCTCCATCCTTCTTTCCTTCCACCCTCTTCTGTCTTTCTTTCCTTCATTCTTTCCTCATCCTTCTGCCTATGGGTGACTATACACTCCCTCTTCTGTCTTTCTTTCCTTCCTTCTTTCCTCTTCCTTCTGTCTGTAGGTGACTCTACAGTGAGTGACAAGCCAAATGGTTTCCTGTATTTTTTATTTATTTTTTATATGAAAGGAAGAAGGAACCAAAGGCCATGGGCCAGCAAACTCCTCCTTCCACGAACAAACAAAAACAATACAAAAAGAGAGCCAAATTCAAGATCCATTGTTCATTTCGAGATGCCTGGACACACTGCGTTTGAAGGACTGGAGATCATAAGAAGCAGGAAATACAAACAGAGGAAGACAGTTCCAGAGTTGACCAGTTGCATAAATGAAGGACTGGGAATAACGGTAAACTCTTGCATTAGAGAGTTGGACAGAAAAGGGATGAGATGTTGTTGCCAGATGGGTGCTACGTGCCCGTCGTAGAGGTGGAGGGATGTAAGCAGACAGTTCAGAGGAACAGTAGCCACTGAAGTAGCGATAGAAAAGAGATAAAGATGCAACAGTGTGGCGAAGAGACAGAGGTTGAAGGGAGCTAGTAAGAGGAGGAAGAGTTAATGAGACGAAAAGCATTTGACTCCACCCTATTAAGAAGGGCTGTATGTGGGGACCCACACATGAGAGTTGTGCTCTAAACAGAGGCGAATAAAACCCGTGTACAAAGTCAACAACTGTGCAGGGGTAAAGAAGGCTCGGAGTCGGCTCAGCACACCTAATCTCTTGGAAGCAGATTTCACAAGAAATGTAATATGTTCCTTCCAAGATAAATCCCGAGTGAATGAAACCCCAAGCATGTTCAAGGATGATACAGGAGCGAGCTGTACATTATTAAACACCAGTGGGTACTCCAGCGGAAGATTTTGACGGGTTGATAAATGTAAGAATTGAGTCTTTGATGCATTAAAAACAAGATTATTTTTACCCCAGTCAGAGATACGGGCCAAGTCAGACATTAGGTGTACCATATTCTCATCCCTTGTTTGCTGAAGTAACTGCTGAGACGGACGTTGCGGGAACCGAAGGGAAAGGAGAAGGGTGGAATCACCAGCGTACGAATGGATAGGGTTAGAGGTACAGCTTAGAAGGTCATTGATGAATAAAAGGAAGAGAGTTGGTGATAAGACAGAACGCAGAGGAACACCACTGTTGATAGATCTAGGAGAAGAGCAATGACCATCTACAACAGCAGCTATAGAACGACCAGAAAGGAAGCTAGAGATGAAGGCACAGATAGAAGGAGAGAAACCGTAAGAGGGCAGTTTAGAAATTAAAGATTTATGCCAGACTCAATTGAAAGCCTTTGAGATGTCAAGTGCAATGGCAAAACTTTCGCCAAAGCCCCAAAAGGAGGATGACCAGGAGTCTGAAAGGTAGGTGAAAAGATCGCCAGTGGAGCATCCCTGACAGAACCCATACTGACGATCAGAAAGAAGGTTGTGACAGGAAAGATGCCTTAAAATTTTTCTGTTAAGAATAGACTCGAACACTTTTGAAACACAGGATGTTAAAGCAACTGGGTGATAGGGGGTTGAGAATGGTCACCCTTCTTTGGGACTGGCTGAATGAGAGCAAACTTCCAGCAAGAAGGAAAGGTACAAGTTGATAGACAAAGGCAAAAGAGTTTACCTAGGCAGGGAGTAAGCACTGAAGCACAGTTCTTGAGGACAACAGAAGGGACCCCATCAGGCCCATATGCCTTGTTAGTATTGAGACCAGTGATGGCTGTAAATACATCAACTGAAGAAATTTTAATGTCAGCCATAAGGAAGTCAGAGGGGGAAAGTGATGGAGGAACAGCACTGGAATCGTCTAAGGTGGAATTGGAGGAGAAAGTCTGAGCAAAGAGATCTGCTTTATCAGTAGAAGAAACAGCTACAGAGTCATCAGAGTATAAAAGAGGAGGGAAGGATGATGAGGTAAAGTTGTTTGAAAGATTTTTGACAAAGTGGTAACCAAATAACCACATTTTAGCGCCTGGTGGTTAAGTGGGTAATTATGGTGCTCCAATCGGATTGAGCTGGTGAAGGATTATGTCCAAGGGGTGGATGGGATTTATTGCTCATGTACTGCCACTCAAGGATGAGTGAGGCTTGTCACTCATCTTAAATGTCAAGACCAACTTGCCTAGCCCCGGGCTCCTACACTCCTCAAGGGGCAACATAGGATTGGACAATGATGATGATGATGATACACATATACAGTATATATATATATATATATATATATATCACAACATGAACTCACATTCATCACAGAAGGCGTCAGCACAGCACGGTATAAGTACAGCGTCGTGCAGCAATTCATTACACAATAAACACACTATCTCCCTTGGGGGTGGAGGGCGGTCAGGGGGTGGAACTGGACGCTGGCTCGAACCACTGCAACAGAAACGAAAGCACAGTTTTTTAAATAAGTAGTTTATTCATTCATTGATTATACAATGCTTACTTTAAGTCTGTGGACAACTGAACTGAATAAAAGATGAGGCCAGAGCGGCCACTTACGAGTCCAGTAGTCTGACGAACTTTCCAGACGAGTTGATCATGACTCCTGGAGCATTCGGGTCATCTACTTCCTCGAGGAACTTAGAGGGAATGCCTGTGCTGCGACGAAGGTCCTGTAACACAATATATTCAACATTACCAAATACATCCATTCTCTTATAAATATTCTAAGGTTTCCTGTTTTTCTTGGTACTGAAGAGGGATGCCTTCATGTGGTAGCACTGATATAACTACAGTAGTCAGTTAAGCTGCCATGTTATACAAACATCCATCACCTCATTCTCTATCCTCCTGAGAGGAGACGGATGGACTGCAGAAGGAGGGTAACTTCTGCCTGCAATCCAACAAGTTCACATTCAGATGAAATTGGGGTTGCAACTAGTTACTACTATTTTTTTAAGTGTATTAAGAATTTAACTTCTATGGACTAACTCTGATACCCAATTCCAGCAATCAAATACTGACTGTAATAATTCTAGAGGAATAATAATTAAGTTCTGAACTCAGAGCATGCAAAATCTAGGTCCAATTTATTTTTGAAACAAATTATACTTAACTGAAACATCAGAAAGTCTGTGTGATTCAGATACCAACACAATCTGGTACTTGGCTAAATACATATTATAGTGCATTTGTGTGTGTGTGTGTGAGTGTCTGACTCTGGACATAGGCTTCACAGCCTGCTATCAAGGCCCAGCAGTCCTCCTACATACCAACACCTCTACATGTCACCACTTCGGCGCTAACACCCACCGTCCATACTGAATACATGCTAGGGCTGTCTCGGACAGGACTGGTGTATTGGTATTAGTGAGGGTATTTTTACGACATGTTGGCGGGTCTTCTGGTAGATCAGTGAAGCCTAATTTAATGAGATTCGAATCCTTAAACTGTTCCCTGCCCCAGTGAGGATTTGAACCTGGGTCCGTCGGAACTGCAAGCCACCTCTCTACCGATCGAGCCACAGCCTCCCCCATTTACTCTAACTTGACAAAGATTCCTAATCCTTTCCAGCTCTGATGGTGGCCATGTGTAGTCAGATTTGAAGGGTTGATCTGACTAGTAACCAAGGACAATCATTGCTACCTCACAGCTGTAGCTCACTGAATTTCATGCAAACACAACACAGTTTTCTAGTTGTGGGAGTGTTCAACTTCTGTCAGGTGAAGGCAAACCAACTACAGTACTGAATAGTAAACATGGAGAGCTGATTGTCTGATAACCATGATCCACTGAATTTCACACAATACAAAATAATACAGTAGTTGTGGGAATGACCAAGTTCTGTCAGATGAAAACAAACAATATGGCTGGTCTGCTTTCATCAGAAGGAACGGGACCACTCGCAAAACTCAGAGGCTAAGCTATCATTGCATGAAATTTGATGAGCCTTAGTTTTGGGGTAAAAATGAGTGTCCTCCAATCTGGCTATACTTGACCATCAACTGAACTGAAAAGAGTTATGTAGATTTTCAGATGATAACAAACTGACTCTAGACTTACATTACTGAGTGGACAGTTGCTGACCCAGTGTCCTGTGGCGTGACACTTGAAGCACTTGTAGTCCATGGGTACTGGCCCCGTCATGCGACTGGCACGCAGCTTCATGTAACTGAGGGCAGAGCAGTCATCAGTACACCATCATAGGCATACCTAGTGAAGTGGGCCAGATAACCATTCACACACCATATAAGCCCTAGAAATCCTGGTTCCACCTCAGAGGCTTAACCATCTACTCAATTTTTCATGGCATTCTTCTTTATAAATATGCTTCACATGCACATCAAGTAATAATTACTTAACTCCTATTCATCTAAAAACCAGTTATACAGTACTAACATCTGCCTATTTTGTGGAAAGTCATTTTGATTAGTAACCAACAATATTCAGTCCTATGCCATAACTATGGCTCCTCAAGTTTCATTTAGTGATGGCAGGACAGCAGCCAAATTGTGGGAGTGATCCAATTACACCAGACAGGAAAATAAAATTCAGCTAAGGAGATCCAATCTTACTCTATAACCAAAGTGCATCAAGTTTCTTTTAGCCACAACTTGGTACAGCATTCAGGTTGTGGGAGTGGCCCAGTTACATCAGGTGCATACAAATTGGCTTTAATATAAGATCAGACAAGCCATACCAACTTACTTGGATGGATGGAAGGCTCTGACCTTCAAATACACATCGATCAATCTATTATGAGACTCCTTAATCCTGTTAGGAGTGGTCACCAATGAAGTGCTTTCATGTCATTGTCCTCACAACCCCCTCTCTCTCCACCCTATTCCTCCATCTTATCCTCAGTCTCCTACTCCCCTCTCCTCCCCTTCCCTCCCCCTCTCCAACTCATAGACTCTTTCCTAGTCAACCTATCGTACTCCATAGCCCAAAGTATCTCAAAGTACTTAGTGTCTTACATACTACCAATTATGCCAAATCTCTCTCTCTCTCTCTCTCTAAAAAAAAAAAAACTCACTTCGATGGGTGAAAGGCGATTGTTGACTGTGCCACCATTGCGTTGATCTTGTCATCCTCACTGCCGTCCATCCTCGTCAGGTCCGTCACCTGTTATGCCCAAACCGTTAGTCAAAACTGATGGTGGTGGAGGTGGTGGTGAATGGTGGTGTTGGTGATAGAAGAATGACAACTTAAGGACACTATCATGACAATGATGATAGTGATGATGGTGATAATAACAAAAACATTGGTAACAATGATGATTATACAGTACACACACACAACTTGCACTGCTATTGTAACTCAGCACTTCACAGAATGGTCTTTGTGAAGTGCTTGATTTGAGGTGATGAGCCCATACTGTATAACAGACCCCTACTCATAGATCTATCACACCAGATGATGACATGTCCCTTCCTACAACTTGGAAAACTGTTATTCAAGGCCCTTACATGCCCTGGTATGTCACCTCATTTTACGTTTTTATACAAGCCCTTGCATGTCGCCTTGCTTAATTTTTAAAAAAATTACATTACTGTCCTGTACATCACACCCCCCACTCACTGCTCTATCATTTCACAGAGCACCACATCCTTACACTCAACTCATTTACTCAGGCCAAAACAACTCTCCATTTCTCCCAGCTCTTACCATAAAAGATCCATGTTCAATGCTGTCCTTTTTTCATGTTCCTTTATCACTTTGCTGTATCGTAACTCACACACCTATTCACAGCACAACCATATCACAGTACACTGCACCCCCTGACATAACTCGTAAGCAGTCAAAACAGATCAAAAGGTCAGACAGGGTGGATTTTGCTACCACCCATTCCTATTCTCATACAAACACAAGCTATAGTCTTTTACATTTACTTTGCCATGACTGTGATCTCTTCAATGCTGAGTTGCAACAAAAAATTAAAATAACAAATTACATATGGTGCTAAAAAGAAGTGTATAGAAAAGATGAAGAGCTGTATACTGTAGTCATTTTTCATTTTCACAGTGCTACATGAAATGTGGATGTGATACAAAGCATTAGGAGAAATACACTGAGGTGGATTGGCCACTTGGAGTGGATGGAGAGAGAGAACCTAACAAGGAGAGTGTATGTGAGTGAAGTGGAGGGGAGGAGAGAGGAGGAGAGGCCAAGGATGAGATGAAGGGAAGGAGTGGAGTTTTATGAGAAAGGGGGGTGTGAGCTGGGGGGAGGGCAGTGAAATGGGGGGGGACAGGGCGACAAGGAGGTGATTTGTTTGTAGCCACCTATTACGGGATTGAGGTGTCCGGCAATAGATAGACAGACAGCTACATGATATTAATTGTAAAAGGATACAGCTCTGGGCAAAGTTACAGTAAAGAACAATACAAGTACTTCCTATGAAATTTAGGGGTCTGAGGGTACACTACTAGTCCTGTACATTCAAGGGGTGGATGATCAACGTTAGTTCCTTGAAGGCATTACATGATGAGTTCTTTCCCTTTACCTTGGCCCAGATTTCCATGTTTTTGCAGCTTATTTTAGGGACATAATTAGCAGAAAACGACAGCATTATGGCACTACATACTTTCCACAGCACTTCTTTATGATAGCAACACTTTTCTAGTCAATCTATTATTATAATGTTACGATTCAGTATTCAAGGAAAGATGGCAATTTTAAACCTTCTTAGAGTAAAAACAGCATAAGATACCACCAGCCACCTCTTGGGATCAAACCTATGCACTTGGCACAACCACCTCTGCAGCTGGGGTATTCTAACCACTACACCATCACGATATAGCAAGAATATACTGTGGACAATGCCTATTCCCACCAGACAGCACTACATATAGATGACCACAAGTATGCTCAAGGAAAGTTTGACAGTAACACAATCCAAACTACTGAATATGAGACACCCAAAGAAGCAGTCAAACCCTCACTTATCTGGTAACTGTGAGATGGGTAAGGATGGGTGAATCCTTCTAGCTAGGGCCAGTGGGCCATATAGCTCTGCATTGCAAGAAGAGATCCTTGGAGAGACTGATACAACTCTCACCTGAAGTAAGCTACCCTAGTGTGGGCTCGAACTGCCAACCCTACAGTTGTGAAGTGAAAGCACTATCACTGAGCTGTTCTGACCCCCCAGGGTAATGGGAAGGGGTAGGTAGCAGCCATCACTTCTCCTAACCCTCCTCCCTTATGCTCGCCTCTGTCACACAAGTTACTGGATAGGTGAGTGTCTGGTTACTGCTTTGTTAGTACCCATCTCAAATTTAGAGGTTGAAACTGGTGGACAAGCTTGTAACACAGAAATTTTCTCTAGTGTACAGTTGTCTCAAAATATTCATTTTCCCCTGTGATGACCAGTATATGTTTACTTCCCTCACTTGAAACTATACTCCATTCTAAATCAAAACTGTAGTTAAAGTGTGGGTGTACGGGCAGGTGCGGAAGGGTGGTAATGCTGTTGTCGAGTTCAAGTGTAATGTGAAACAGATTATACATTTCTAGCTTAATGTACTATAAACCACGGATTTACCACGATACAGCTGGCTTGTTTTTGTATAACAGAACTGGGTTACTCTTGAATACTGTACTAAGTTGCAGATGCATGAAAGAGCCAGTTACGGGGTATGAATGAGACTCTTTGGATACAATAAAGTTAACCCTTCAATGTCACTACACCTGTCTATCAACTGAGTTGAATGAGGCTATGCAGCTTTGTCATATATATTTTTTTTTCTAAGGCAAGTAACAAGGAATCATTAGCCAGGAGCCCACAAACCATTCCTTGCAAGAAAAAAACAAAAACAATACAAAAGAGAGCCAAATTCAAGATCTGTTCATTTTGAGATGCCTGGATACACTGCGTTTGAAAGATTGGAGATCGTAGGAAGTAGGAAATACAGACAGATGGAGACAGTTCCAGAGTTGACCTGTTGCATAAATGAAGGACTGGGAGTAACAGTTCAACTCCAGCATTAGATGAGAGTTGTTGCTAGACAGGTGCTACGCGCCCGTTGTAGATGTGGTAGATGTGGAGGGATGCAAGCAGACAGTTCAGAGGAGCAGTGACCAATAAAGTAGAGATAAAAAAGTGATAAAGATGCAATAAAGCAGCGAAGAGACAGAGATTGAAGGGAGCCAGTAAGAGGAGTTAATGAGATGAAAAGCCTTTGACTCCCCCCAACTGAGAAGAGCTGTATGTGGGAAGCCTCCCCACACATGATAGTTGTACTCTACACAGGGGCGAATAAAACCCATTTATAATGTCAACAACTGTTCAGGGCTAAAGGAGGTACGGAGTCGGCTCAGCACACCAAATCTCTTAGAAGCAGATTTTACAAAAGATGTACTATGATCTTTCCAAGATAAATCCTGAGAGAATGAAACCCCAAGTATGTTTAAGGATGATGCAGAAATAAGCTGGATATTATTAAACATTAGTGGGTACTCCAGTGGAAGATTTTGTAGAGTTGAAAGGTGTAAGAACTAAGACTTTGATGCACTAAAAACAACAAGATAACTTTTACCCCAGTCAGAGATACAAGCCAAGTCAGACATTAGGCATGCCATGGCCTCATCCCTTGTTTCGTTTCGT
>JAGKTI010009118.1:0-16185 GCA_018397915.1 Birgus latro
AAGTTGTTATTATTGCTTTCCCATAATCAGCAAAACGCGTTCACAAAAGGACGTGTGTTATTTCCCTTTCTTCCTGCTTCCGCAAGAGAATTTACTCATCTCAAGAGAAAAAAAATGTGCAGAAAGTGTTCGTCAAGGCGGTACCCAATTCCTGCCGTTCAAAAAATCCCTTCGAAGCTTAATTGTCTGATGGTAGCAAGAGTAATATTAAATGTCCTCGGATGAAGCTGGTTAAAGATACTATGTGAAAGATTTCGCCGACATTTCCCCAGCCGTGTTTGGTGATGTACAGGGTCTGTGTAAGGGTTAGAATGCAGTGTGAAGTATGTACGGTACAAGGGAATAGTTTGAGCAGGACGCATGCTTTTTGAACCTCGAGAAACAGTGAGAAATGGTCGTAAGTATCATGCTGGCAGAGGATGGTAGACGAACTTTTGCCCATTACAGTACATTAGCTTACCATTTCAGTCAAGAGATGTGGAACTGGCCAAGCTTATGACAGTTATAGATGATATGTAATGGATGTCAGTGTTTCTTCGACTTTTCCACTATGTACTCACCAAACCTTGATAAAATACGCGTTTCGCTTGCTATAAACGTCATAAACACATAATGGTACTTAAATGGGACGGCTTTGAATACACCAGCAATGTTAGGATGTTACTTAAGGTCTTGTCAGAGATGGAGGAGTGATGTTTATACTCGTATTAATGTGAGCTGTGTTTATAACCCGTGTTTATGTGAGTTGTATGTATACCCTTGTTACTGAAAAGCGTTACAGGTCCTTGTAATAAAGTGTGACCCTTGTTAGTATGTTTATACCCGTGTTAGTGTGTGTTTATACCCGTGTTTTGTGTGTTTATACCCGTGTTAGTGTGATTGTGTTTATACCCGTGTTAGTATGATTGTGTTTGTACCCGTGTTAGTGTGAGTTACCTGTGTTAGTGTGTGTTTATACTCTTGTTAGTGTGAATATGAGCACAGTTTACAGCCTTGTCAGTGTGGAGTGCAGATACCTGTATTAAAGTGTGCTCTCTCTTTGGCTTCAGGTGTGAGGGCGAGGCAGGTGTGGCGTGAGGCGGCATCGGACATCACCAGGTTGTTATGACACTGTGTTGGAAAATAAATGCGCCGATTGTGGACTCTCATATTGTTACGCGCCGCCCCAACACCTCTGATACGACACCAGCAAAGTCCGCCCTAGCAACATACAACTGATGTGGCATGGGTGGACGCTGAGCAAGACTGAGGACGATACATGCAAGGCTGCTGGTAGATGCCTTACTGTACTCTATCCACTCCACCTTGGCCTAAAATTGCCGTCCGTCTCTGCGTCTTGATTGGTGACTTGTAACAACAGATTATGGCCGGAATATGATGTTAGTAAAAAAGAAATTGTGTGGAAAGGATGCACAACCGTACCATTATCTTATTCTGCCACTAAATTACGTAAAATACACCGCAAAAGGTCGAAAATCTGGTCCAAATTAAGGTGCAAGAACGATAGAATGTGTTACGGTAGAGTGGATGGACGCGGCAGAGTGAAAACAATACATGCAAGAGGGTTTCCAATGATCATCTTAAAAACAAATAGTGAGATGGAGCCGAAGGACGAAGCGGTGGATGAGGGACGATTTATAAGCGAGGGACGGAGAAAATTGGCAAGAGAACAGTACATCCAAAACAGAATAAGTAGGATCGTGATATGGCCGTCCCTATGAACAGTAAATTGTAGAGTAAATGGATAAAATAGTAAATACGTAAAAGAGCTATGGTATGAGAGTGACGCGATTTCCCATATATACGAAGATGTGTAGACATAGCACGAGAGGAAGCGGTAACTATCGCGAAATGAGGAAGAGGATAATAAGCGCAAGACAGCTTTAGTAGGCCTGTTATGGTGCTGTAGACGTTTATGTAGACGAACAGGTGGTGGAGCAGAGTCAGAGGAAGCGGTAAGACTGACAGCATTAGCAAGGCGACAATATCTTCAAGACCAGTTTAGTATGAAGGTGCTGTAAACGTTTCTGCATTGCCAAGGGTGTGAAAAAGAAGGACAGTGATTTGGCAGTGATATAAATACGTCCAATAGCTCTGAGGTGCACTGAGAGAATGCAGTGGACCCGTAAAATCAACTATTCTCCTCTCACTTTAATTTGGCCTAAAGGTGTCATCTCTTTCTCTCTTTTGAATGCTGAAATTAACACTAGAATATAGCACTAGTCAAGAAGAAGTGCAGTGGAAATCATGCACGGCCGAAGCACTGCCTTTTTCTGCTAATGAACTACGTGGAAAAAGCAGCAGATAGCCGGAAATCCGTACCATATTAAGGTGGAAAAAAAAATGTATAGATTTGAGTGATAACCTCAGTATCAACTTGCTCAGATTAAGTCTTTGTGTAGTACTTGAGCTTATCTTAGAAATTCTTATGTGATTTTTGCTTATATGTAAAAGAGGCTGAAGTTGATAGATCTGATGCCTTTATATACGTTCATGCATATAAAGTCGACCACGCAATGAGGCTAAAAATTTTGAGAGGAGAAAGTCGCAGGAAAATGAAAGAAACAGAGGAGAAGGAAGACGCAGAGAGGAAAACTGGAGAAGGATAAACGGAAGGAAGAAGAAGATGCCATAAAACAAGTGTGAAACCGCCAAAGGTAAGGGGTTGATTGTTATTTTGAGTTATTTATTGCTGTCCTACGGGGGGATCGAACCGGGATCTTCTGAGTGAGGAAATACGGTATCCACACACTGAATCATTGGCTTTTAAACCGTTTGTTGGGTCTTGGCGCTGATGGAGAGAGAGAGAGAGGAGGGAGGAAGGGGGCGGGACAGTGCCTAATATCCTAACATGAGGGCCACCGGAAGTAGGTCTACGAGGTCACCCTCTCCCCTCCCCCCCCCTCCCCTCCCCCCCCCCCTCCCCTCCCTTCCCCCTCCCCTCATCCCTTCTCCCCTCTCCTCCCCTCATTTCCGGATGTATTTGGGAGGGGGAGGAGAGTGAAAGGAAGAGCAGAGGGATAGGCGGAGAGAGTGAAGAAGGAACAGGAAGGGGGAGATAAGGTAAGAGAAAGGGGAACAGAGAGAGAGAGAGGGGGGGGGCAGACGCAAGAAGGGGGCGTGAGAAAGGAATAAGAGAGGGGAAGGAAGAAAAGAAGGAAGGAGTCAGTAAGCAAGATGAAAGGGAGAAGAGGGTGGCCAAGTGAGAGGATAGGGAAAAGAAGAGGGAGTGAGCAAGGAAGAGGAGAGGGAAAGGAAGAGAGTGAGAAATGAAAGGGAAAAGAAGAACAGTGAGATAGGGGGAGAGGGAAAGGAAGAAAGAGGGAGGGAAAAAGGGTAAGAAAAGAGTAGGAGATATTAAGGATAGGCGAGCGAGGGGAAAGAGAGAGAAAGTGAGAGTTATTGAATTACCTTGACTGTTATAGCTCATTATTGTCTTTTATTGTATCTCTGTATATCTAGTATCAAGATAGATTACAGGATTACAAAAAATATTAATGTGCTCTATGGAAAAAGTAACTGATTAGGAAGAGGTGCTAGTATGCTCGCTAGTTTAGGAGTCTTTTTTCCAGCTGCTCTTCTTTAGCGATACATTAGCATCCTACACTCAGTTATTCTCTCGGATGTTAAATATATCCTTCAAATACTGACAGAGATTGTGTAAATACCGTGCAAGAGATTATTAACTATAATGACAGTATTGGTGAATTGATGACTATAGATAGACTCTGGTTCCGTCACTGTCTTTCTCTTCGTAAGTCCTCCTGCACAGGCTGGGTTGATAGTGTTAATTCTTCTTGCACAGTACCTTCCCTTTTAATACCCTACGTAACAGCCCCTATAGTTCTTTTACATTAACTTGGCCTAGATTTTCGTCCTTTTGCATTTATTTCACGTATCTCAGTTTTAGAATGTGGCAGTACTGCAGCTCTACACCCTTTCCACAGCATTTCATCGTGACTAACTGCGTACTTCACTGTAAAACTGTTGCTGCAACTCTGCGTTTAGGATGGAGAGATGACAATATGAGGCCAAGTTAGTGAAAAGTCTAGAGCTGTGGTGTGTATGGGTGAGAAAGTGCTATATAGCCAAGATCAGATATGTATAGGGCGATACAAAAGTTAGGACAAATTTAGACCTGTGATTTAAGTAAGCGCTTCATGTTTGCCTTGGCTTGTGGTCCACCCTGTATAGTGGATGTTGTTGTTGCTTCAGGCTCTTCTCTAACGTGAACCCGGTGGACTGCAGGCTTAATTTGCCTTTCCCCTGCAGTTCCCCATCCTCCAAACGATGGATAGGGGAGCAGTCCAGGGACGTTAGCATAACCAGGTAGTGTAGCCGCCTTGTTATATCGATGCCACCACATGAAGGCGTCCCTCTCCAGCACCCCCGTTTAGTAGAAACTCCAATATATTCATAGCTTAGTTAAAAATAAGCAGTGTTATATTAGGGTTGACCTGAGGCTATTCTGTTACCGGTAAATGTATGGCTGGGGTAATTCTGACGGGGTAGAATGATGGCACTCAGAGTCTGTAGTCAGTCTGTAATCATCTGACGGAACTGGGTTTATTCCCATAACCTGAATACCTAGTCGTGGTTGCATGGTTTTCGATGAAGCCCCCGTTGTGAGGTAGGAATGATTCGCCTTTGTTACCAGTCAGATCAACCCTCTAGTCTGACTTCACGGGCCATTAACTGAATCGAAAGGGGTTAGGGGAGGGGCCTTCGTCAGTTCAGAACACCCGCACCGCAGTTTTAAGACTCTTTTTTCCCCCTCCATTCATCTTTTCGTCACTCTGCTGAGAATTTAATTATATTTTAACACTTTCAGTTCAGTGCCATCTGTCACATTTATTTATGCAACCATCAGACGTGCAGTGAAAAGGGTTAAAAACAGTCTCCATTACCTTTTTCAGTGTGGTGACGTCATCTTCATCTTATTGTTACTATCCCTTCACAGTTTGTTTCTGCAGGAGAAACAAGACACGTTGGAAGATTCTTTTGCCATCCTTCCCGTGTCAGTCCTACAAAAACAAATGCTAGTCAAGGCAGGGAATTGGTCGTGTGTTTGTGCATCCGGGTACTGGGGTGTATCCTGCCGGGAGCCTGCATGAGACAGGAGCCACACAGCACACAGTCTGAGGCCGTCACTGGGTTTTATGGTACCTGTACTGAGCAGGGTGGGAGGGGAGAGGGGAGGATAGAGGCCTGGGGAGGAAGGAGAGATGGAAGAAGAGAAAAGAGTGAAGGAAGGAGAGGTGAGGGGGTTGAGGAGGAATGAAGGAAGGAAAGGGAAAAAAGGTGAGTAGTTAAAGGAAAGAGTGAAGGGAAGAGAGGAAACCTGGAGAAGGAAGAAATGGAAAGGAGAGAGGGAGTACAAAGGAAAGCAGGCAACAACAGCCATAACTGGTCTTTTTCAGGCCAGCTGTGATACAGGGTAGGCTGTGGTTGGGTTATGTATTCTGTGGGTGGGTCTTGGTCTCTTATGAGGCCGTAACATTAAGACTGGGAGTACAAAGTTGTGGACAATCTTCAGTTTTTGTCGATTATTTCTGTACCATATGAAAAGGATACAATAATGTCTTATCTTTCTGTGTAAGCTGATGGCCGCTAACAATTACCAAGGCTTCATAAAGGACCGTAAAAATTTAGAAGCATTTTCAGACTGTACTTTCGTTCTTAGTTTTAATAATTCGACCCTATAGTAGATATATTTTCATGTATTCTGTGAGACTGAGACAAGGATAGCAGAGCAGGAAGGAGGAAGAAAGGAGAGAGGTTTGGGAAGAGAAAAGAGAGGGAAGGGGTTGGGAGGAGAGAATGAAGAGAGGTAGGTGGTTGGGGAGGAAAGGGTGAAGGGAGAGAGGGGATTGGGAAGGAAAGAATGCAGGAAGGGAGGGGTTTGGGGATGAAAAAGTGAAGTGAGGGAGGGAGAGAGTTGGGAAGAAAAACGCATAGGGTGAGAAGGGGTTGGGGAGGAAAGATTGAAAGAAGGGATGATGCTGGGGAGGAAAGATTAAAGGGAGGGAGGAGGCTGGGGAGGAAATGAGGAGGAGAAGGAAGAAATGAAGGGAGGGAAATGATGCGAGAAAATATAAGAGAGAAATTTTGAAAAGTAATAGTTAAGAGAGAAGGAAGTGAAACTAGAGAGAGAGGGAGAGGAACAGGAGCAAGGAAGAGAGGAAATGGGAGAGAGGAGGGGAAGAAGAGAGGAAAGTAAAAAGAGGATTTGGAAGGAAAAGTTAGGAGAGAAAGTATGGAGAGGAAAAGAGGAGAGGGAGGAGCAGCAGGAGGGAAGGAGTGGGAGAGAGGAGAGGAAAGTAGAGAGGAGAGACTACAGATGAGAGAGAGAGGAGGCAGGCAGGAGTGAGGGATAATCGTTTACAAGTGTGTGTGTGTGTGTGTGTGTGTGTGTGTGTGGTATCGTTATGACAGACGCGTGGGCGTGCGGGAGAATATTCATGTTCGTTTATACGTGNGAGGGGGGGGGAGAGGGGGGAGAAGAGTAGAGGGGAGAGGGTAGATGGGAGGGGGAGAGGGGGGGGGGGGGGGGGGGAGAGTGGTGTTTATGTGTGTGTGTGTGTGTGTGTGTGTGTGTGTGTGATGCCATTACTACCTACACGTGTGCGTGCATGATTACCTACATGTGCTTGTGTACACGTTTAATAAGGCTGAACCTTCATGTGTATGCATATGTGCATGTGTGTGTGTGTGTGTGTGTTTGTGTGTGTTTGTTTCTTATTGCTGTATGTTTGTATTGGTATCGTAATGCATGAATGTATGTATGTATGTGTGTTTCATTTCCTTCCTATTTTAACTATATAAGAGTTTCTGTGCGTACATGATACTGTGCATTATCAGATTACCTGTACTGTAATATGTACTATGTATACTTGTTACTGTGTGCGTAATTATTGACGTATGTAATGTTTGTGTGTATGTTTGTTTTGGGTTACACTCCCTCCCCCTCCTCCAACGCCCTCCCCCTTCCACCCAAACCGTCCCTCCCCCTCCTCCTCTACCCCTACCCTCCCACACCCTCTCCTTCAGCCACTACCCTTCCTTCTTCTCCATCCCTACCTTTCTACCCTGGCTCCCTCCCTGCCCACCCATACCCAGCCATATCACTGAGCCTTTAAATCCCCTATGTCTCTGTAATCCCCGTAGTTAGCGCACAGAGCCCGTAAGGCTGAATATCCCGCCCCGCTGCATGCCATCACCGTCCATATCGATCCGTGTTTGCATGCTCTCACTTTCCTTCTCGTCTGTCTTGTCTTTACTTCCACACCGTATTTCAACTCTCATTCTCCTGAAACTCACTCTCAGCTGAATGAAAATAGTCAGTCTCTAGCTTGGAATAGAATAGATGAGTTGGCCCGTCCATGAGAGGGTTGGTGGTGACAGTATAAACTCTGTCTGCCTCCCATGACTGTCTTAGTTTAACATAATCGTCTAGCGTTAGCTATAATGGAATGGTACACATGTTAGTTCCATCATGGGGTCTTTGTAGGATAAATTAAATATCAGTACAAGTATTTGGAGGAGTAATATGCTATTGTATATAAGTTGAGGTAGTGTTGCAAATATCCTTGGGGCAATAGGATGGCAGGTGGGGGCGTCCAATGGCTAGCCTGCACGCCGCCCCGTCCCGCCCCCGCCCCGGCGCCCGCCTCCTACCATTGGCCGCCACGGGTCACGTGACGATGCCCGGTTCTCCCATTGGCCACACCCGCACTCCACCGCCAGATTCAAACTGTAAATTGCAACATTGGTGTAAATATTGTGAATTGCAGGGCTATTCTGAAGCGGTTGATGTAATATTTGCACGAAAATAGTTCCATGATTAACATATTGCCTTGTTTTGGTATTCTGTTGAGTAAATGTGTCAATATTTTCATAAATAAATTGTAGAATTAACATTCTATTGGTAAGTTATTGTACACCGCTGTCAACACACGTACACATTCACCTACACAGACACGCCCACAACATACGTTATGTGCACATATATTTAAACATTTGTAATAGTTCACAAACTAATATTCTTCAGCCTCTAATATAGTATCAGTTTTACTCCAAAATATCGTCTGGGGGTAAATTCGGTAAATCAGAACAGAGGAAAAACATTCATTATTTAAGGCAACAGGCAGCCTTCGCCACATCCCTAAGGATAGAGGGAGGGGCCGTGCGCCCCCTCATCCTTCTCCTTGCTCCACCCACCAGCCCTCTCCATTATTCTCCACCACCATCCCTATCCCCCCATCTTTTCCCCAGCGTCCCTCCCTCCTCCCATTTTTCTTCAGACACCCCCCCTTCATCAAACTATCTCTTTCTTGTTGCAACATCCTTAACAACTTCAGTCCACTGATGCCATTTATTTTTGCTAAGTCCTGACGATTGTATTCAGCTTAAGAGACACTTGCTGAACTGGAAGGGTATAGATAAAGCCTCCATCAGTCCCTCCACCACCAGGGCACCCTCCAAGGCTCAGTATACTGTCTGGCAGCAGCGAAAATAAACCAACAGAAAGACGTCCCAGGGCTGAAGGGGTTCATTTTGAAGTGCTCAGTTCCATTAAGTCACTGGTCTGTCTCGCTGAGGATGTACAGTCGGGACAAAAGTTCGTCTGATATTCCACTGCGTCTACGTCACAGTCAGGGCATGTCCGTCACTTCCTCCCAGACGCGTTATATCAGAGAGAGAATCATCAGTGGCCCAGAAAAGCATACCAAGCCACTCTCAGCTGGGGAATATTAGCCACTGGAGGAAACTGAGTAGTGAAGGAGGTGAATTATTAGGCAGAATTTGGTCCCAGAATGTAAACTAAAGATTACGTTACTCATCTGGTACATCCCGTTTGTTATAACCTGACAAAATATCTATAATCCCTCTCAGCTCAGATGACGGCCGAGTGGTGTCAGATGGAGGGGTTGATTTGACTAGTAACCAAGGACACTCATCTCTAGCTCATCGACTTTCATGCAACCACGACATAGTATTCAAATGGCGAGAGTGACCCAGTTCCGCCAGGTGAGAACAAAAGGATTATAGTAGTGCACTGGTCCTGATGGCGATGCCGATGATGACCAGTGTTAATTACCCCTTTATATCGGGGACACCTTATATCTATTCTTCATTGCTCTCCAGACGATCCTGCACCGTTGGAGAGGTAACCAGTAATGAAGAGGTTAAGGAAGGCTGTATCCTATCCCTTCAGTTGGAAGAGTCTCCTGAGCTAAAAGAACAGTATTGAGAATAGAACAGAAAGGAGGCCATCACAGTGAAAAGCGTCAGTAGCTACTTCAGTTACCTCAGATCCAGGGTCCACATAATGCCCCGTGGCCATGCCACAAGAGTGAATTTACATATCTGTTATTTACCTTTTTACTGAGGCTCTTTATACTTAGTCGGTAATGGCCAACTGTATCAAGCTGGTTAATTAATCGACCAATTTACTGAAAATAGCCAATTTGTGGTTGTGGCGGCTCCCAGCTTGCACCTCGTCACTGTTCCTCTTAATAGGGACCGTATAATTTGTTACACTGGGTAGTAGTCTCGTAGGTTCAGGAGGCTCCCCAACACCTCTTCCTTAGCGATTGATTTTGCCTATTCTACTTGTTCCTTTGTACGTTATCTTCCTGTTCATTTGTATGTTATTTATACCTCTTCTGCATCCAGTTTGTTATTATTAGTGGTACATATTAGCGTGCTAGATGAAGAAATAAGCAGGTGAGGAAGAGGTGCTACGGGACTTCTTATACTGGCAGGAATACGGGCCAGTCACTCCCGCTAAGCTCCTGTTTCGAGATGAAGGTCGTGTCTGTGTGTTGGGTGCAGCCTTCTCCAAACCGGGAAGAGAATAATGATAAAATGAAACATCAACATAAACGTAAACATGATAATAAAAATAATAATAAAAACAATAGAGGATGAGGCTATTAAGAGAATCCAGACTCAAATTTTAGTCATTCAAAAACACAACATGAAACCGCCTCTATGTCTGACTGCCCTAGGATCCAAAATGGTTGAGTGTCTCCTGCCTCCATTACTGACTATTACCTGTGATTCTTCGTGATAATATTAACTCCAATACGATAACGTTCTTCAGTCTTATGCTTACTACCACTAGACCATTATCTTGAGGGGGACGTAGTGCAGGAGGCCAGTGGAGGCCGTATCATTGCAATTCCTCCAGTCCAAGAGTCACCCCTAAGCTGACTGCAGGAAGAAGGAAATACTAAAGACGTAATAGTGCTACAGTTCGCCTCCTTCTATGCGCCTACTTGTTTTTAGCTTTGTCTTTCCCTGTTTTTAAATCCACGTGAAGTTGAGCGAAGTACCAGCTATGTCTGTACTCTTCATTTGGTTGGGTTCGTTTTTACTATCTTTTTTAAAGGGTGAAGAGGAAGGCTGCACACACACACACACACACACACACACACACACACACACACACACACACACACACCATCACTAATTTCGCGGATATGCATGTGTTTTTATCGACTAAGCGATGGACTTAATTGGGCCAACAGACTGATAGTTACGTACACTGAAGTATGCGGCTNTTGGTTGGGTTCGTGTTTACTATCTTTTTTAAAGGGTGAAGAGGAAGGCTGCACACACACACACACACACACACACACACACCATCACTAATTTCGCGGATATGCATGTGTTTTTATCGACTAAGCGATGGACTTAATTGGGCCAACAGACTGATAGTTACGTACACTGAAGTATGCGGCTTGCAGTGAGTCTCAGAACATACATATGGCCAACAAGCGAGTGTTTAGCTCTCATACATATAAGCTGTGTGTGTGTGCATTTTGAAGGTGTGTGTCACGGATATCTTACGGAATATAAGAAAAATACCTCATGATAGTGACTGTTACTCCAGCAGAGGACCGAGGGTAATTAGGATTAACACAGCGGTAGAAGAATTTAATTAGAACGATCTCTTTGATGTACGAGGGATTCTGTTGTCACCTTATCAGAGTAGAGCAAAGATTAGCAAATACTGAAGCGTAATACCTTCATCTATAGACAGTTACATAGAGGCAAAAGGTATCGCAGCTGTAAATAAACGACCTCCATGCGAACACCTGTATGCCGTTAAACACTAGGGGGAGCATGGTGGCCTTGCTTGTATAATGTTGCGTTGTCATTATTTTACGTTTCGGTTCTGTAAATATCTCACTGGTGGCGATACATTTGCCGGTTATATTACTTGTTTATGATGATGCTATTCTCCATTTACTTTGTCTTGGCCTAAATTTGCCGTCTCTTCATCCTGAATGGTGCGTTGTAACAAGAGATTAACACTACACTATGATGCTAGTCAGGGAGAAGTGCCATGGGAAGGATGTAGAGCCGCAGTGTTGCCTCTTTCTTCCTCTGAGCTACGTGACAGTGCCAAGTCTCGAAAAGGCGAAAATTTGGGCCAAGTTAGGACGAAAGAACTAAAACGCAGGCGATTCATCAGACTGCATGTTGAGAACGAGGCTGATTATACTATTTTAGCAAAGAGTGTTCTAAGTGCCAGTCATCAGATAAGAGTGTTCCCGATTATCACTGTTATCTCTGCAGGGTGGTGACAAAACAGTACTGCTTGTTCACATTATACCTTAATGTATTTGGGTTTTCACTTCCCTCTAGCTTCTGTATCAGTGAGTAGAGCTCTACTGTGGTGCTGGAGAGGGACGCCTTCACGTGGTGGGACCGAAATGGCCGGTCGGTGAGATTCCCGGTTATGTAAACGTCCCTCAGTTCCCTCCCAATCTTCCCATAAGTGGATGGTGGCCTGCGGAAGACGGGCAACTTCGGCCTGCAGTCCACTGGGTGGGTTCACTTTCAGACGGGCGTGGGGTTGCAGCAGCGACAACAACAGCTACTACTACTACTACTACTACTACTACTACTCTGCAATCCTCAGTACCTTATGTACCGTCGGGGACAAATGTTCGACAAATTCAGTATGTTACCACTTATATTATTCTCTTTCATCAGGTGACTAATATTCCATAGCTGAGAAAGGCCTTGTATGTCTCTCCACCTTTCGATGATTCTCGCTGACATGATGCGTCAGAGGAAAAAGACAGACATACACCTTCAAAGAGAAGCAGACACAGTGGAATAGGAGGCTAACATTTCCACCCCATGCCTGAACTGTACATGAGAAACGAGATTAGAATGAAGATGAATATATGCAGATCTAAGAAAGAGAGGTTATAATGTCAGTAAGGAATGCCAACGATCGTATTAATGACCAGGACGCTTAGTTTGGCATACCCTAAGAATGTCACCGATTACATTAGTCGTCTGTGGGTTTCGATAGCTAAGTAAACTAGATGGAACGAGAGCGATTATATACCTTACGTTAGATGGAAGAATTACAGACTCTCATATGGAGGTGTGGGTAAGAACACTTTGAGCCCGACTTGGATCCTCTTCGGGTTTTCACACAGATCCAAAATGTGGCCTACCTGGTCAGTGTACAAAATTCCATGGGTGAATGTGTAAAGTTTTCCTTGGTCGCGATTATATTCATCAACGAAGCTGCGTGACAGGATGGTTGTGAGGTAGTTTGGGATGTCGCCGGTAACAGTAAACAATAAATGATTGTTGTCTGCACTTGTGGATTTTTACAGCATCGTCAGTAGTAGTGTTATAGCGACATCCGTGTTAACTCCGTCAGCCCGAGGACGTACTGCCCAAAGACCCTTTTTTTTTCTAATTTCCCTCATGCTGTCTGTAGATAGTTACCGAAATACTTTACTTAGTTTAAGAAGAGGCGGGATTTACAGTTAGCCGTCATTAACCCCCTTCACTGAGAGAAAGAGAGAGAGAGAGATTCCTTGGTAAAATCGGTCAAGCGTATAACGAGAACAAACACCCAACTACATCATCGTGCTGAAGAGGTTGTTGTGACCGGTTTTAAATGGGCCGGAGATCATGGCTACCAGTTATACAAGGCAGTCACTATGTTACCCATCCCAGCTCTCGTGTGTTGTGGGAACGGCGCAGTCTGCAGGTGTGGGGGGAGCGCAGATGACGTGGCTGCTTCATAACATCCCCAATCTACAATGCGTGGACGAAAGAAAGTGGAATGTATAAAGCAGGAGAGGCAGGGAATGATGTAGGGAAGAGACACGGGGAACAGGGGTGGGCAATTTATGGACAACCCTGCATTGGTGAGCTTAAAACTACGAGAGAGATTCCTTGAACCGAATAAAATCGTCTGGCGGTACAGTGAGATTTGGGCGTCTAACCCATTTATATGCGAATGGTCTTCCGTCATGTCAGTAAAATCGTCTGCTAGTGACAAGGATAAAGTTAATCGTTTGTACCACTTGTAAACTATGAATGCAGCCAGTTTCATCAGTTAGGCTCAACCCCATTATTATTATGTAAACCACCGATTATAATTTTGTCACTAAGAACATAAGAAGAGAGGATAACTGCAGTAGGCCGGTTGGCCCATGCTAGGCAGCTCCTAGAAGAGTAACTGAATTACTAGGATGAGATAAGGACAGCAAAGAAGAAAGCTCTCCCCCCCCCTCCAAACCCTCCAGCCGAAGCCGGCATGAAAAAGTCAGAAAGAACACCACGCAGTAATTCCAGACACCGATTATATTCACTTTGTCACTGATTCTACTTCACTATGTAATTAACTGATTATATTAACAATTTTGCCGATTATAGCAACCATGTCATTTAGGCCCGTATTTTTGCAGTTATAGAAGCTCCCTAACACCTCTTCCTAAACGATTTATTTTTCTTATTGCACCCTACTATCCTCGTCTGTCATATAAACCATTCACATACCATTGTCAGAAGCTCCCCAACACCTCTTCCTAAGCGATTTATTTTGCTTATTACAATATCCTCGTCTGTCATATAAACCATTCACATACCACTCTTCTGAGAAGCTCCCTAACACCTCTTCTTAAGCGATTTATTTTGCTTATTACACCCTACTGTCCTCGTCTGTCATATAATCCATTCATATGCCACCATTCTCAAGATAAATAACATCATTCATCATCATCATCATCATCATCATCATCCAATCCTACGGTGCCCCATGAGAAGCGCAGGAGCCCGGGGCTAGGCAAGTTGGTCCTGACATTTAAGATGAGAGTGACCAGCCTCATTCATCCCTGAGTGGCATTACATGAGCAGTAAACCCCAAGCATCCCTTGGATATAAACCTTCACCGGCTCAATCCGATTGGAGCGCCGTAATTACCCACTAAACCACCAGGCGCCAAAATACGGTTATATGGTTACCAGCCAGCGTAGCAAATGGTTTCCTGGTGTACAGGAATCCATTTGGCTTGTCTCTCAGTGTAGAGTCACACACAGGCAGAAGGACGAGGAAAGAATGAAGGAAAGAAAATCAGAAGAGGGAGTGTAGAGTCACCCGTAGGCAGAAGGACAAGGAAAGAATGAAGGAAAGAAAGACAGAAGAGGATGGAAGGAAAGAAAGGTGGAGGAGAGGAAAGAGCAGACACCCGAGAGCATCACTAAATCGAATGAGTGGATGGTGAGCGCCCCCACTTCGGCAGTACATATATAAATAACATACATATTGATATTAACCAGCCTTATCCAAAAATAAATCGCTAAGGAAGAGGTGCTAGGGAGAATATAGTAGGTGTCCGATAAGTTATATACCGTATAAATGCACTTAGTATTTTGATTTGTGTGAGAGAGAGAGGGGGAGAGAGAGATTACAGTGGGTAGAGTTATAAGGACAAGATAAAGATAAGGATGTAGATTAAGATTACACAGAGATAAAGGCTTGTTTGTGGCCCCTTCTCTCTCTCTCTCTCTCTCTCTCTCTCTCTCTCTCTCTCTCTCTCTCTCTCTCTCTCTCTCTCTCTCTCTCTCTCTCTCTCTCTCTCTCTCTCTCTCTCTCTCTCTCTCTCTCTCTCTCTCTCTCTCTCAGTGTAGGGGTGATTTAAGTCGGTACACAAAGAGCGCATATACAGGTGACAGACTATACTGTACATACATACACATTTATTCATTGATAAGGATGATAAGGGAAGCACAGGTAAAAACAGGAAAAAAATATATGTGGGAAATAGCTGAGAAGGATGGCAGAAGGAAGGGATGTGGAAATAGGAGATACGGAAGAAGACGATGGTTACACAGATAGCGGATGGTGGGAGTGGTTGGATAAGGGGGTAAGAGATAACAGATAAGGAAGTTGAAGCTGTATGTATGTATTGTAGCGGCCGGCATGTATACGCCTGACACAGCGGGCATCTCTTCTGCATAAGGTTTAGGCAGTGTGTTACGGGTTTTGAGGGGTTACTGATCCGTGGGGCATAGGAACATCATTTTCCGTCTCTGGGGAAGTGACCCTCCCTACCCAGTGCTTCTCTCACCGGTATAGGGGAATGGAAGATCACAGGGCTTGTATACAGTAGGGTTAGAAGTCCATGGAGAGACTAACTAGAAGTGCATGTAGCTATTTTTGTTGAAGTGGCTGTGTTTTAGAGTGAGGATTATACCTAGGGTGCAAAACTGTCAAAGCACATGCAGGGACATTCTACTGTACCCTCATTGACCGCCTCAGGGTAGGATTGATAGACACACACGCTAGCAAGCCGACCACCGGAGGCTCCTGGTGGTTACATAGAGAGTGTGTGGAAAGGGATGGGCCAGATAAGGAGTGGGTGAGGAAGATAACAAAAGTGGGTGGTCGAGTTAAAGATGGAGTAGGGATTAGGAGAGTCGAAAATATTGAAAAAACGAATCAACACGGTGAAAAGGAGACACATATGACTGTAGGTGGAATTAACATAATGAGAGTGCATTTTTATTTTTTATTTATGTTCTTTTAGTTCAGCTTAGAAAAGAGGCCTCGTCATGAAGGGAATTTTTTTTAATACGATTTCCCTCAGCTTTAGGTAATCGTGAAAGGGACGTATTTTCTGACAGTTTCACCTTCAGACGATTTTTATTAATCCTAGGAGACACTTCCAGACTGGAGGGCTTTTATATGGCCTTCATTAACCCTTTCACTTCCAAAAAATCGTCTGGGGGTAGAGAGAGAGAGAGAGTAATCTCACACAACCCATTTATCTCCCCTTTATCAGGTATACTTATATACTGGTAAAGTAGACGTGAAATACTCTTAAATAAATGAGATGATATTTCCAGTTAGGCTATA
>JAGKTI010009119.1:4178-21172 GCA_018397915.1 Birgus latro
TGTCTGTCTCTCTCTCTCTCTCTCTCTCTCTCTCTCTACTTGTTGGACCTCGAGACCGTAACTAAATTAAGAATTGGCCCTCGAAAGGTTTTGAGTCTGACTCCCCTGACTAGACGAACAACCGAAGGAGAGCTCCTGAATCACCTGAAGCAAAGCTTCTGAAAGACAAGGAAGCAATCCAAGAAAGATGGGCACAACGCTTCAACACCTTACTGAATCGAAGAAACCCAGGGTAGCACAATCTCCTTTATGACATCCCAAATGCTCCTCAAGCAGCAGGTATTAATATCCCACCTACACTTGCAGCAAATGTTCAGGCCATCCGATTTATAAAAAATAACAAAAACCCAGGCAATGATGGAAAACCATCTGAATTACTCAACAAGAGTGGCCAGTCACCCCGCCAGTGCTTCGATAATCTCATACTGACTATCTGGAATCAAGAGCAAATTTCATCTGAGTGGCTTACTTCTAATATTGTAACCGTCTACAAAAGAAGTGGAACTGCTCAAATTGTGACAACAGTAAAGGTATCTCCCACCTTGTGAATGCTTACAAAGCACTAGCCAAGATAATGTTATATTCCCTGAAAAAAACAGGTGACTGAGACAAAACCACCTGAAACAAAATATAGATTCTGTAAGGATAGAAGTTCCTGTGATAAGATCCTGTGATCTTTGTTGCCAGACAGATACAGGGGAAATGCTACGAGCAGAACTGTGAATTGTATATTGCATTTACGGGTACTTAACTTGCAAAAGTATTTGGCACAAACAACAGAGAATTTTTTTTAATGTTGACTGATTGAGTATAATTAAAATCTGACGGCGCAACTGCCAGGGGCATACACCGCAGGACAACAAGGCGAAAGACGCAGTAAATAAAAAGTGCATATTCAAAATAAATACCTTTTAGCAGAAAAGAAAACAACGAATATAACAAGAGAATAGTTTATAAAATATCAATTACTTATAAAAATGGAAGGAGGCCCGCCTCCTGAAGAAAACTAAATACATCAGTATAATTGCTTGAGGCTACACCATGCATCGAGGACAGACAGTAGGCACCATCTCCTCCCTTATGGCTATGGAGGAATCTCTGAAGTAGGTCCCCCAGACTTGGACACTCTACCAGCAAGTGACTGACAATTAGGGGAACAAGGCAATCGTCATAGTACGGTTGAGTCCCACTACTCATCAGGAACCCATGTGTAAGCCGAGAGTACTCAGTGCAAAGCCTGGCAAGAGTCACCTCCAATGGAGGGGAGAACCCTTGGCCACTCTCTGAAAGATTTCTTTTAGTTTATTTTGAGCAACACCATCCCAGAGTCTCTGCCAACACGTACGAACTGCGTACTGCAATTATGGTGTTACATCAGGAGCAGGAAGCAGGTAGTCGGCTGGGGGCTGTTGAGAAGACGCAGCTTTAGCTAATGTATCTGCCTCTCATTGCTCGCCACACCATGTACGGGAATCCAAAAGAAGTCCACATGACGGCCACAACGGCCAAGAAGAAAAAGCCAAACTAAAATTTATAAAACCACTGGATGGGATGCATTAAAAGACTCCAGTGCAGAGAGAGCACTAAAGGAGTCACTAAAATTCACAAAAATCGGATTGGGAGAGAGAAACAATTATTTTGAGAGCATATAAAATCGCGGTAAGTTTCGCCGTATACACTGAAGTAATACAAGGAAGGCTACAGCCCCTACTAAAGGAAGGGAAGACAACACCAAAACCTACGTCTGTATCAGTCTTAGACCCGTCAGTATAGACGGGGACAGAGCCCTTATGAGTGGAGGCATGTTCTAAAAAGAGAGGGACACCTGACAAGGAAGTGAGCCCTTTTTACAGACAACAGGCCAACAAAATGTCGTACGAGGGAGTAGTCAAAAACCAACCCTTCGTATCCAATGTGGACAAACTGCCAGTCTTGGAGCAGAGAGGGCTAACATTATAGACTGGATGGACCCTGTAACCAATGGGCTTCAGGAACTTGGGCGGGTGTCATAAACAGAAGATCGGGAATCTTGGGAGATGTAGACACGAGAAATTGAGTCGGGATTGTGGTGAAGACGATTCAAACACCTCATCGTCAATGACTGCAATCGCCAATCCAAGGGGAGTACACAAGCATCCACAAATAAACTTGAAATCGGGGATGACATGAATGTCCTGGTTGCCAGACGTACACCTGCATGATACATAGAATATAACAACCGAAGACCGGCATCTCTTGCAGAGGAGTAAATCTCACACCCTTATTCAAGTTTAAGAATAATAAGAGATCTATGCAAGAGGAGGAGGGTCTGATGGTCACAACCCCAAAGGAATGAAACAAAACCCTCAAAAGAATCAAAGCTTTAAGACAAGCCGCCTTAAGAGAACGAATATGAGGAACCCCGTTTAGTCACGTGTCATACAGAAAACCCAGAAACAGCATCTCATCCACACAGGATATTCCCCGACCATAGAGATGCAAGTCAGTGTGTGGGTGGAACCCCCAAAGACGACCAAAATGTATACCCACTATCTTTGTTAAAGAAAAACGGAAGCCATGAGACTCTGCGCAGCCAGAAATTCTATTAACTGCCAGCTGCAACTTCCTCTCTGTCATAGACATTCTAGATGCAGTGAAGGAAACTGAGAGTTCATCGACACATAGTGAGCCTCGTACACCATACACTGATTACGCTGTTGATGGCCACAGCAAAGAGAGTAACACTAAGGATACACCCTGTGGTACGCCATCTTCTAGTGCACGGGCATTAGAAAGCACTCCTTCAACTCGAACTCTTAAAAAAGGGTTAGATAAAAACTGCGAAATAGAAGTAAGCAAGTGCCCACGAAGACCAAACTCATGAAAAGGAAGTAAAATGCCATGACGCCAGGCAGCGTCATATGCCTTCTCCAGATCGAAGAAGACCGTGACCTGGTGTTGGTTACTGGAGAAAGCCTCATACAAAGAAGATTCCAAAGACAGTGAAGCATCAGAGGTAGATCTCATATTCTGAAAACCATAGTGGGCAGGGGATAACAAATCACCTCTCTCCAAAAACCACACAAGCCTAACATTGACGACCTTTTCCATAGCTTTACATACACAAGAAGTCAGAGAAATAGGCCGTTAATTCGTCACCTGTAGGTTGTCCTTACCCGGTTTGAGGATGGGGAAAACTAAAACAATACCCCAACAATCCGGAAACTCACCACAACACCAGCCCTTATTAAATAGACAGCAAAAACGAAAGGAACTCATCAGAGAGTTGATGTATAAAGGCATAAAGAATATCATCACAGCCAGATGAACAATCATGGCACTGTGACAGAGCTGCCTGGAGTTCAGAAATGGAAAAATGGCCATTATAAGGTTCTCTCCTAGAAGAGGCAAAACTGAGACCACGAGACTCAAGACGCCAACGATGATAAACTGAAGGCGAATCTGCATTATCTGAGACAAGCTGGCAAAATGATCAACAAGCAACTCTGTGACAGCAAAAGGATCAGCCACAGTCCCACCTGCTGCAGATAAAACAGGAGGAGAGGGAATATTAAATTTTCCTGAAATTTCCCTTACACGGTTCCATTCTTGAGAGATGGAAGTCCTTGAGTTGAAAAAGGAGACATAACCCTTCCAGGATGAATGCCTGGCCTTTAAAACCCGCCTCATATGAGCGCATGCCCTCAGATATACCACAAGAAACTGAGGATCCTCACGGTGACGACGAAGTCGAGAGAAGGCGAGTTGTTTAACTCTCACTGGGGAAGTGCACTGAGTTCCACCAAGGAATCGGATGTTTAGGTAACTGACCCTTCATTCTTGGAGTAGATAATAGGGCTGCGGAGTGCAACACTTCAGTGAAATACGATACTACCTCAGTAAGACATCTAAACTCACTGACAGCAAAGGCATTGGAACTTAATTACCTGAAAAGTGGCCAGTCAGCCTTATCCAGATTCCAGTGCGGAAGATGAGGCTGAGGTCCACCTGCACTAGCAGTTAAGAGTGACTCAATATTGTAGCTGCCATACAGGTCTGACAACACATCCCAAGCGAAATCTAAAACAGCATCAGCTGAGCATAGGGACTAATCAACTGCAGTAAAAGTTCCAGTCTGGCTAGGGGAATAAGTCATCTTATTGGAGATGGAAATGCCCAACTCCTCTTCTTCCACGAAAGAGGCAAGCAGGATACCCCGAGGGCTGGCCTCACTGTTACCCCATAGTGGATGGTGACCATATCTCCTAGTAACAGAAAGGGAAACGGAAGGCTATGAGTAAGCATTCCAGACCCACCCTTTCATCAGTAGCACTAGGAGGAATAGAAAGACTGCAAACTGTATACTGCCGATGTAAAAACATCTGGACAGCAACAGCTTGGAGGGCAGTGGAGATGTCAAGATGAGAGTATGTGACATCCTGGCGAAGGACGACCTTGGCCCGACACCGGATCATAATAAAAGACATGATAGCCAGAAGGACCAGAAGGAACAGCATCACCTGCCATGGTCACCTGAATGCACCTGTACAGAGGAGTAAATTCAGAAACAAGATGACACAGTTCCTCATAGCTAGCATTTATTCCCCGACAGTTCCACTGGATGATACAACCCACAGTGGAGCGATGGTGATTAAGTGCAGGACAGTACACCTGACAAGTGAGAAGGTTTGGATTGATGCTTAGGAAGGTCACTGGGAAGAGACTGCCCAGTACCAGGAACATGCACCCGATGTCGAACAATCGTGGGCAAACGTGAGGACGAGGGAAAGGAAAGTTTTACAACACTCTTCCTCTGAGGTGGAAGAACACTTGGCCTGGAAAGTGGTTTTGAGGCCACCCTGGTTGAAGTAGGTTGGCCAGTGCCAACATCAGAAGCCCCAGAAGTGGATGGAGTGTTCTTGGATTGGAACCAGATCCCTGTGAGGATGACACAGTATGTTTCAGAATTGAAGGACCAACGGTCTGTCCAACACTATGCCCAGGTGGGGACCTGACCATAGGCAAACCATCAGCTGCAGCTTCCACCTGGTTAGACCCTCAGCCTCTGGGGCAGAGGGAACAGGAGAGAAGTCGACACAACGTTCGACAACGGAGACTGAACAATCTAGTGCAGCTTCCACCTGGCTAGACCTCTCAGCCTCCAGGCCAGAGGGAACAGAAGAGAGGTCGGCACAAGGTTCAACAACGGAGACCTTTGGTGGCCGGTCTTCAGGCTCAGAGGACTCTGAAGAACAACGGTGACGTTTGCCGGATACAGATGGGGCTTCAGGCATACTGGACAAGGCAGTAGAAAGTATCACGTCAACGTGTACATCTGCCATCACCACACTAGTGTGCAAACCATTCGCCACCGAAGTGGGAGTGGAAACAGTCGAAGTAGCGGATGGGCGAACATCAGTTTCACAAACAGTACAAACCACAGGGACAGCATCCCACAAGGCGCTAGGTGATGGAGTGGGCACTGGATTGGGTCGAGGCCATCTCTGAGACACAGGGCAGTGCACTGGCATTCCAGAAAGGGCAGCAGAATAAGTACCCTGGGCTGGAAGAAGCGAGTCTGGGCTCCCTTCTTAGCTTCAGTAATCGAAACCCTCTCCATTGTTCGAATATACGAAATCTCCCTTTCCAGGCAATAGCGGGGACAGTTTCTAGACTTTACAGCATGAGGACCCCCACAGTAATAGCATTTAAGAGCTCCTGGACAATCACTGGTATAGTATGGTCCACCACAGGAGGCACAGACACCAAGAAAGCCAGCCTGTGCATGGCGGCAAAATTGGCTGACATGTCCATATCCTTGAGGGTGGAAACATCTCTTTGGGTCGGACACGTATGGCTTCACAGGAAGTGACAGGCAAGCCAGCTTTACAGAAGTAGGCAAGGTCAACCTGTCGAAAGTCAGGAACAAGGTAGGAGTCGGGGTCATGACACCATCAGTTTTCCTCTGCAGTTGCTCAACAGCCACCACACCAGAGGATCTCAATTAATCCAATAACCATGCCTCTGGGTATCAAAAGTCACGGGAAAGAATCACACCTTTGCATTTCTTATAGATAGCATGAGGATCACAGGTAACTTCCACACCAGAAACAGAAGTGAGTGCCTGCAATCGAGAGCTCTCTTCTAGGGAGGACTCCTCAGTCAGGTGGCCTCCATCCCCCTGTAATGAGATCTTAGGTTCTCTCCTGCATGCAGACACAACGGGACTGTATAAATCAGTTACATAAATATGTAGCACTGACCTATACAGAGGGATATTCAGTACTAGATATTTCGCATAAGATGCTGGAACAGTTTCTGCTAGGCCTAGCCCCAGAGTCCCACCAGCCCGACGTGATCACCTCCCAGTCCCAGCTGAATGACGTGGCAGAAAAGAATAGTCCCCAGGGGTCTGGAATGACTTCAGAGTGGCCATCAGGGAAGAAGTTCGAAGAGTGTCCGTGAACAGGTGCAGTGTCGTCAACAGGATTGTTGTTTAAGTTCTCCATATAGCAGCAACAAAAAACTTCATTCCCCCACCCATCCACCCACTATGGATTCCAACAAGGGGAGGTCTTATCAGGGACAGCACTACTGGCGATCCCAGAGGTAGCAAGAGAGTATACGCAGGTAACCACTGGGGGACCTGGTCAAGGATGACTTCGGGACAATAGGAGCCATGAGGCCCTTCCAGTGCCCACCTGACCCTGGCCAATGCATGACCAGCTGATTGACCTTCTCGGGCCCAACCAGGTAGCCCATCTAGCAAGAATAAGGGACCAAAGAGGTGTATTGCTAGCTGCAGGGAGCATCGTGGCAGCATCATTCAACCTCCAGAACTCCTGTCTCCCAGCATTACGGGACACTACCCACGGTAAACACGGCAAACATGGGGGGAGACAACAGTCCCAACGTAGATGGCAAATGAGCAGGGACTAACATCACCAGCAGGCCTCCTCCACCAGTGGTTTGGGGGGTGCTTGGTCCATGTGGCTGATAAATGCCGAACCCTACAAGGATTGGCACGCCTCCAGAGTAGGTGGCACTGCCAGCCACGCTTCAAGCCCCGCCACCATGTCAAGGTGATCACCCTCAGCAGGGAACTTTTATTGAATGCCCTTTAACATTATGGAGTTCAAAATGAAATTTTTACCATCCTGAAGAGTCTCCATGACAACATGAATGCTCATGAATCCATAAGTGAGAGCAATTCCGAGCCCATCGAAGTGTAAGTTGGGGTAAAGTAAGGATGTGTCCTGGCTCCTGTCATTTCCAACATCTACCATGGCAGTCTTCTGTTTAACTCACCAACAAATGACTCCTGATGATTTAATAAAAATCCAGTTCCATCTCGCTGAGAGCTGTGCTATCCTTACACATATAGCAGAAGCCCTACAACAAAGTACTGCTATCGTCTATAATATATACCATGCACACCTAATGTCTGACTTGGCTCATATCTCTGATTGGGGTAAAAATAATCTTGTTATTTTTTATGCATCAAAAACTCAGTTGTTACACTTATCGACCCGACAAAATCTTCCTCAGGATTACCCACTAATGTTGAATAATGTCCAGCTCAGTCCTGCATCATCCTTGAACATGCTAGGGGTTTCATTCTCTCGGGATTTGTCTTGGAAAGAACATATTACAGCTCCTGTGAAATCTGCTTCCAAGAGATTAGGTGTGCTGGGCCGACTCCGAGCTTTCTTTACCCCTGCACAGATGTTGACCTTGTACACGGGTTTTATTCGCCCGTGTATGGAGTACAACTCTCATGTGTGGGGAGGCTCGCCACATGCGGTTCTTCTCAATAGGGTGGAGTCAAAGGCTTTTCGTGTCATTAACTCTCCTCCTCTTACTGATTCCCTTCAACCTTTGTCTCTTCGCCGCACTGTTGCTTCTTTATCTCTCTTCTATCGCTACTTCAATGGTCACTGTTCCTCTGAACTGTCTGCTTGCATCCCTCCACCTCTACGACGGGCACGTAGTACCCGTCTAGCAACAAACTCTCATCCCTTTTCTGTCCAACTCTGTAATGCAAGAGTTAACCGTTACTCCCAGTCCTTCATTTATGCAACTGGTCAACTCTGGAACTGTCTCCCTCTGTCTGTATTCCCTGCTTCCTATGATCTCCAATCTTTCAAACGCAGTGTGTCCAGGCATCTTGAAATAAATGGATCTTGAATTTGGCTCTCTTTTGTATTGTTTTACTTTTTCTTGGAAGGAACAGTATGCGGGGCCCATGGCCCTTGGTTCCTTCTTCCTAGCATAAAAAAACAAACAAATGGATACTGAATAGATATCAGAAAAAAAAACTCGGAGAAACAACCTAACCGAACCTCATGCATATCAGACAAATGGCTAAAATTTAAAACAAGTTGAGAATTTTTCCTACCTTGGATATGTTTTCATAGATAAATATAACTTTGATGCAGAAGTCCTTGCACGAATCAACAACTGGTGTTACGCACCAGTCATAGTGGTGGAGGGATGCAAACAGGCAGCTCAGAGAAACATTGACCATTGACGTAGCAACTGAAAAGAGACAAAGATGCAACAGTGTGGCGAAGTGACAGAGGTTGAAGGGAGCCAGCAAAAGAAGAGGAGTTAATGAGAAAAAAGCCTTTGCCTCCACCTCGTCGAGAAGAGCTGTATGTGGGGAGCCTCCCCACATATGAGAATTGTATTCTACAAAGGGATGAATAAAACCGATGTATAGAATCAACAACTGTGCAGGGGTAAAGAAGGTATGAGTCGGTTCCTCACACCCAATCTCTTTGAAGCAGATTTTATAAGAGAGGTAATATTTTATTTCCAGGAAAAATCCCGAGAGAATGAAACCCCAAGTATATTCACAGATTATGCATGATTAACCTGATAGATGTAAGAACTGAGATTTTGATGAATTAAAGAGAACAAGATTACTTTTACCCCAAACATAGATATGAGCCAAGCCAGACATTAGCTGTGCCATAGACTCATCCTTTGTTTGTAGAAGTAACCGCTGAGATGGACGCTGTGGGAAACGCATGGAAAGGGGAAGGGTGGAGTCATCAGCATATGAGTGGATTGAGTTAGATGTACAGCTTAGAAGGTCATTGATGAATAAAAGGAAGAGGGTTGGTGATAGGACATAGCCCTGAAGAACACCACTATTGATAGCTCTAGGAGAAGAATGGTGGCCGTCTACAACAGCAGCTATAAAACGACCAGAAAGGTAGCTAGAGGTGAAGGCACAGATAGGAGGACGGAAACCGTAAGAGGGCAGCTTCGAAATAAAAGATTTAAGCCAGACTCGATCGAGTGCCTTTGAGATGTCAAATGACATGGCAAAGCTTTCGTTAAAGTCCCGAAAGGAGGATGACTAGGAGTCTGAAAGGTAGGTGAGAATATCACCAGTTGGGAGCCCCTGCCGGAACCTCTACTGGCGATCAGAAAGAAGGTTGTGATAGGAAAGATGTTTTAAAATTTTTGTGTGAAGAAAAAACTCAAAAACGTTTGAAATTCATTTCGTGAAATCGATTGGGCGATAGTTAAAGGGATGAGAATGGTCACCCTTCATTGGGACTGGCTGAATGAGAGCAAACTTCCAGCAAGAAGGAAAGGTACAAGTTGAGAGGCAAAGGCAAAAAAGTTTACTTAGGCAGGGTGTACGCATAGAAGCACAGTTCTTGAGGACAAGAGTAGGGAAACCCATCAGGCCCATATGCCCATACTTACAGATGTGATATCAAACTACTTGAATGATTTCACTTCCAATACGTACAATGAATCCTAGGACACACATGGGAGGATAAAATCCCTCAATCACAAATCCTCCAGTGGGCAAAGTCCACCAGCATAGAAACCACTTTGTCTAAAAAACATGAGATTGGTTGGACATGTGTTCCCCATGCCAGACCACCACTTCCAAGCCAGATTCTGTATGGCCAACTCCCGACAGCACGTCGCAACCCAGTGGGACGGAAGAAAAGATATAATGATCATATAAGGACTACTCTGAAGAAGGACATCATACCAAAAGATCTTGAAGCCACTATATTGGACAAAGAACAACGGCAATCCCTCTGCAGTGAAGGAACGGTTCATCTTGAAGAAACTCGGAAACTGGCAAGAGAAAAGCGTAGCCAATGAAATCAAAGACAGTGATTAACACACCATCCTAGTGAGAATAGCAGGCGTTGTCTTCTGTAGCACAAGGACAGCTGCTTGAAGTAAGTTAGTAAGTATGAATGTGTGTGTGTGTGTGTGTGTGTGTGTGTGTGTGTGTGTGTGTGTGTGTGTGTGTGTGTGTGTGTGTGTGTGTGTGTGTGTGTGTGTGTGTGTGTGTGTGTGTGTGTGTGTGTGTGTGTGTGTGTGTGTGTGTGTGTGTGTGTGTGTGTGTGTGTGTGTGTGTGTGTGTGTGTGTGTGTGTGTGTGTGTGTGTGTGTGTGTGTGTGTGGATCCTTTGTGGTACAGTGGCAGGGTGTGCGTCTCGCATGCTGGTGGGCGTGGGTTCGCCTCCCGCCAAGATTGTAAAAACTTTGGGAAGAAATCACAAAGCTACTGACAACTTTGGAGGACACAAGGCGTGCTGTGGTTGCACCAGTGTCGCATACTAGTTTGCTTGCACCCAGACAGCTTAACACGAGCCGATTACACTTGGTTCACAGATTACACACATATCCAAAGCCACTACAACACAAACAGTTACACTCACAAGCACTTCTCACCCTTCATAGACAGTCTCTACCAGACAGCCTAAGCCACTGGGTAGAGATACATGGCTTGTATCGTCCCTTCTTCAGTAGACAGGCCGGTTCTGCAGTGGACCTCATCGGCTGATTCAATGCCGCTTCATACTTCAGCACATAAATAACGTTGCAGGAGTATTTCGTCTGACATTGAAAAGTCCATGAACTTCTTCACTGACGAGCAATTAGCTATAATTTATATGAGTCGTCTGCGCTCACAGCTTGACTATTGCTCACCCTTGTGGAATGGATGTGGAGAGATTGCATTAAAGCAATTAGACAAAATTCAGAACAAAACTGTTGAAATTATTGATAACCCTGCTATTATAAATAAACTACCTTCCCTACAAGTAAGAACGAATGTTGCCTCCTTTGCATTATTTTGTAGATATTTTTATGTCAAACGTTTAGACGAAGGTGAGTCCATTGTGCCACCTCTACATGCCTTCCTTCGTGCTACACGGGCATCTGGTACGCTCATGACTGGAATGTTACACAGCCATATTGCAAAACTTCTGCCTATCAAAATTCTTTTATTCCCCGTGATGCATCTCTCTGGAACTCGCTTCCCCAGAGTTGTTTCCCTCAAAACTTCAACCTACAACTGTTCAAGTCCAACTGTTACAGATATTTTATGAAGGGATGACGCCAGTAATTTGGTGTATGGATTTTTTTTTTTAATTTATTTTTCCTTCCTCTGTTCTGTTATTAAAAAAAAAAAAAAGTAGATTCGTACGCACCTAATCTTCTACCCATCTTTGATGGCAGATCGTTTGCATATTGTGAGGACGTGGCTGGAAGGCGTATCGGTGAAAGACATTGTCCTGGAGACTGGTGCAAGTGTCTCCTCGATTTACAGATGGATTCGCCGCTGGCAACAAGAGAGAAACGTGGATGCCAAAGCTTTGCAGAGAATACGTCGTCTCGGAACCACATCCTGGAGTACGAGTATAGCGACAGGAGACAACACACTATCCCAGCAACGTCATTTCATTTCCTTGCCCATAGCTTATTATGCACAATTAAACATCGTCTCTTGGGACTCATATCCTCTTCTTGATTTGTGGCTACAGAAAAGTGTGACAGGACTAAACTGGCGGCGAAACTTGAAATGCAACACACTAAAAACTCTTTAGGAATATCAAGAAAACGCATCTATTGTGTTTTTAAAAACTAAGGGAAAAGTTTGCTTAAATAACAATATATCCTGTCTATGTATACGATCCTGAGTGTAAATCCCTTTACGTTCTTCTAATCAGTCTTGCTCTCACCTGACGATTATTATTTTTTCAATTAAATATTTTACTGAAGGAATTTAATTGAGGATGTTTCTGACTCTTTCTCAGCAAGAGGAATTCTTATCAATAGGTAAAAAAAAAAAAAGATATGCAGTACATCACAATGTAATTATTTAGCAGTTTTGTATAGTATGCATTAGTGTCGGATTACTCTCCTTGTTTGGCAGCAGGATACCACTGCATATCTCTTAACCCTCCGAGTCCCACCGACGTACGATGCACGACACTACTTTGTTCCACAGACAGGCCCACCGACGTGCATCGTACATCAGTCAATTGGAAAGCCCGTCGTTTGCACATTTTTCAAGATTCGTGGGTGATTTTTGGTATGCATATGTGGGAGGCCTTCCTCTACCTGCTGTCAAATGGAGATACTGCCTGGCCACACATGACCCCTCTTCCCCCCCTCCCCCCGACACTCGGCAATTCACATGTTAGCAGTAAATCTCAAATTGTGGCCAGTAAATACATGTTGCCCCACGGTCTCTCCAATGATGAAATTCACGGTGAAAGTGATTCCTGAGGTGGAGGACACAGAAATAAAGAAGCTAGAGCAAGAAACACACAGAAGTGATGAGGTGGTAATGTCATAAAGGAAGGTGCCGTATGTGGATGTGTTTGGTGACTGAACAATGCCTCTATTGCCTATATAATTGTGTGAAAACCAATATAATCTAGTAGTACACATAAATTTGTACCAAATAAGTAAGTAATTACGTAATTTAAAGTGGCTTGAATTAGTTAACCCTTCCATAGTTCGTTTCTTTGTAGCCAGGTGCCATGAGAATGAAGGAAAACGTAAGACTAACTGACACCTGTACACCTCAGGAGGGCGATTTCTCTATGAATTTTCGATGTTTGTCACCAAAAGAGGAGGTTTGAAAATCGGTCAGGTTCTGAGGGTTAGTTTAAAAAATCGGTCGGGACTGGACGGGTTAAGCCACTCACTGCGATGTATTATTTACTCTGTTAACCCACAACCAGTTTCTTTCAACTGGGGAGACATTTCATAGTGAAGCGGTTGTTGACGTTATAATTATCGAACCTCTCCAATTTCAACATATAGTTTGCTCATCATCTTCAAAATGTGAACTCGTATACCAGTAGATGAAAATAAATCTCAAGTGACTCAGTAGTACCCTGTCCTAGTAACTGCTTAAACTGGTCCCTGATTTTCTGTGTAATATATTGTCTAATTGAATAAAAATACATACCTATCTCATTCAGTATCATAACATGTTTTCCAGGTAATTTCATTCATTGCTAAAGAGGGCTAAGATAGTGAAGAATTTGGCATCACGTTCCTTCGGTCCTCTAAGACGAAAACAGCCAAGCTGTTTATTGTCAGACATTCTGGGCTCCTGGCGTAAACGAATCTTTGTGAATATAACAATAATCCATGTTAATCATCTTGGGGGATCCTAGGAATGTACCTGTAACCATCCATGAGGCTTTGGGAAGACTAATTTCTGACCAGTCTCTCAGTGACACTGACTGTTAGACTGAACCCTGGGCCGGTCTGTCGCAGAATAAAACCATAATGAGATATTAAGGCTTGGCGTACGCGTAAAAGATGTCAGCGTTGTAAAGTACTTGACAGATCAGGATAATTTCTGCAAAATATTTTATCAGTTATAATCAGAAAGGATCAGGATCTCCCCCCTCCATAGAAGAGAAATTGGCAGAGGGTGAAAAATATGAACACAATGAATAGTAATGATATTTTGGCGCCAACTTAAATACACTACAGTCTCCGAAAGTCCCGCTCCTCCTTCTGCCGCTCAGCAACTCGTAACCTTGTAGTAGTTTGAGTAGGGGTGCATACCGTCACTATAATTTGTTTGGTTACATACGCAATTTAGTTTTACCCAGTTGTTAGTTACAGTTACTGTATATAAAATGCTTGAGTTACAGATGGGCAGCAGAAAGATCGAAAATTTCGAAACAATAGTGCATTTAGGTCAGTTTCAAAATATAAGTAACATTCGTTGTCTTCATGCTTTTCATCCTCTCCCAATCTGCATTTTTTATGGGGGAGGTAGATCCTAACCATTGTTCTTTAACTCACTAAGAACAAGAATAAGTGAAGGGAATAATGTGGACAGTTAATATGAAACAAAATCATCAGTACAGCTTTACGCCAATTAGTACCTGGAGGTCAGATGGCAAAGGTTCGGATTTTTGTCAGTTAAGGAAGCTCCATATCAACACTTCCTTATGGACATCTATTTGGATATGGGTAGTTACTGTTACACTGTGTAACAAAGAAATTGTTTATTCAATTTTTTTGGTCTTGTTAGACTGAGTTTTGCACGCTGTTTCCAGTGGTATATGCTTTGTTTGTCTATCTTTAGGTTTTTGTCAACAATTGGGAATTGTTTATTTCCAGTCTTGTTACTACACGCCGATGTTATGGCAGACGTAATGGCTGACCATGAGGACTTCGTCGTTGACGGAGGGGAAGGCGATGATTAATCGTATCTTGGAGAATGTTCCAGAGACACTCCAAACTTTCCCAATCAGAAAGAACTGGATGACTTGGTCCGAGATTTAGGACTCACCAAGTCCAGTGCTGAGCTGCTGGCATCACATCTAAGTGAATGGAACTTATTGAATCCCAGTTGCAAGTTGTGTTATAGGAATCGCCACGGCAAGTTTGCATCCTTCTTCAAATTTTGTGAAGAATCTCGTTGTGTTATTGTTTTGATGTTAATGGTTTGTTCGAAGCCATTGGAGTGGATTACAACGCCTCAGAATGGCGATTCTTCATAAACAGTTCCGTGAAGAGCTTAAAAGCCGTACTTTTGCATAACGGCAACGAACTCCCATCAGTTCCAGTTGCACATTCTGTGGAAATGAAAGAAGGCTATGAGAATATGAAGATTTGTCTGACAAAGATCAAGTGCTCAGATCACAACTGCGGGCTTTGTGGTGATTTCAAAATGATTTCATTCCTACTTGGAATGTAAAGCGGTTATACGAAGTACTCATGTTTTTAATGCTTGTGGGACAGCCGGAGCGATGCAGAACATTGCGTGAAGAAAGACTGGCTTCTCAAAGAGGGTCTCACATCAGGTTCATGCAATGTTCTGAGAGCTCCAGTGATCTCCATTGAGAAGGTATCGCTATCGCCGCTACACATAAAACTTGGTCTTGTGAAACAATTCGTGAAAGCCATCGACACTGATCGTGATGCGTTTCTGCATATCCGATCAATGTTTCCCAAACTGAGCATGGCAAAAGTGACGGCTGGCATATTCACCAGGCTGCAAGTCCGAAGAATACTTGCAAGTCGTGAACTCCAGGGCAAAATGACCGATGATCAAGAGCGCTGTTGGAATGCTTTCAGAGGGGTTGTGGAAGGTTTTCTTAGCAACCAGAGGAGACCAGATTCTGCACAGCTCGTCGATTACCTGATTGGCACATTCCACCGGCTTAGATGCGGAATGTCAGTCAAATTACACTATCTACATTCCCAACTTGATTTCTTCAAAAGCAACTTGGGTGCAGTCATCTGGAGGCATGGCGAACGGTTCCACAAGGACACTTTGCTAATGGAAACCAGATATCAGGACAGGTGGAACGAGGCGATGATAGGTGATTACGTTTGGGGACTGTTGCATAAGAAAGTCAAGATCAAAGGTGTATTTATAGATACTATATGCCCTGCATTCCTTGTGATGTTACTGTTTGCTCATTTTCTAGTTATATTCATAATATACACCAGAAAAAATATAAATTCTTTGACATTCTCAACACTCTAGAAATGGTAACAAGTTGCAGTTCCTGTCCTTGTACGATACATATGTTGTTGCATGATTCTTGTAACTCTAGATTTACACAAAAACAAATAGCATATTCTGAATCTAAGCATTGACACAGATCAGAAATAGTATAAAAATCAACATAAACAAAAAAAATTGTTTAAGTTTGTTACACTGCATTATCTACATTATTTATGCAGAGTAGGGCGAAACTGGTAGGATTTATGCAACAGAAAAGAAGACAGGAATGTATAAATAATTAAATACCCTGTATATCACAGACGAAAAGGTACTCTAGAGTTTCCTCAACTAACGACAGTACGCGTCTAATTAACTGTGGGTGATGAAACAGACCCTGATCAACGACATGGCTTTTGGTGTTAATTATACAGTCTCTTTCACCAACCCGTCTCTGTCAGGTCCTTAAGATGTACAGTTACATTCATCAACCCTCCACGTCCCGACTGATTTCCTACCTCCGATACCCCCCAGTCCCGAGCAAATTCTAATTTTTTGGGGGGGGCTCAAACCTCAGCTTTTGGTGAGAAACATTGAAAATTCATAGAGAAATCGCCGTCCTGAGCTTATAAATGTTGATGCAGGTAACAAGTCAGCCTTACCTTTCGTTCTTTCTCAGGGTATCTGGCTACAAAGAAAACGAACTATGGGAGGTTAAACTAATTCAAGCCACTTTAAATTACGTATTTATTTATTTATCTGGTACGAATTTATGTGTGATAGAAGACTATATTTGTTTTCACACAATTATTTCTTTGTCCTCCACCTCAGGAATCACTTTCACCATGAATTTTTCATTGGAGAGACTATGGCGTGACATGTCTTTACTGGCCATGTCACTGCTAACAGGTGAATTGCCGAGTGTGGGGGGAGGGGGGAAGGGGGGGTCAGGTGGGGCCAGGCAGTATCCCCACTTGACAGCAGATAGAGGAAGGTCTCCAACCTATGCCTACCAAAAATCACCCATATAAACTTGAAAAATGCGCAGTTGACTGACCTTGCATTGCGCGATCTTCCGGTATGTCGATGGGTCTAGCTGTGACAAAATGTTGAGACGTACCCATACGCCAACGGGATGTCTCGGGTAAATACACTTACACTCATCTTATGAGCACATTTGAAGGATATGTGGTGGGTATGGGAGAGCACATGCTACAGAAGTGTGTGTGTGTGTGTGTGTGTGTGTGTGATCACTGATC
>JAGKTI010009119.1:21188-31779 GCA_018397915.1 Birgus latro
GTCTCGGGTAAATACACTTACACTCATCTTATGAGCACATTTGAAGGATATGTGGTGGGTATGGGAGAGCACATGCTACAGGTGTGTGTGTGTGTGTGTGTGTGTGTGTGTGTGTGTGTGTGATCACTGATCAAGGCAGTATTAGTGGAAGCACAAGTAACTGCAAATCCCAGCTCATCAGAAATGTGAACCTGATGGAATGGAGACTAAACTTACCTTCCTCGTACATCTCCAAATTCTCCTTTGGGAGGAGATTGCAGGAGATGAGGGACATTTGTATAGCCATGCGGTGGAGCCGCCTGATTCCATCTGTGACACAGCATAAAGGCATCCATCTGTATCTCAGTGCATTTCTTCTTCATCTATACTATTATTCCGAGCGTGTATCTGGGCACTTGTATGTGTCAGGGGGAAAAAGAAAATGTGTCTGTGGACACTAGGAATAACTATCGAGTCGATTATCACGACTTACTTCGCCAATTCTCTGGAGTCGAGAATTTATAGACTTTCTCAACAGTACACAGCAGAGACTAAACGCTCAAGAGGGCTGTATTACTGTACTGTTGGCCTCTGAGAAAGTTAGTTCACCACTTAACATTCAAATAATAATAATAATAATAATAATAAACAGGATCTTGGCTGAGCCAAACTCCTAGCTCGCACAACGAATCTAAGATTTAATACCAAGAGCTGGCCTAAGTATCAGTCGTGATTAATATAAGGAGTTGTGCTAACTTGGAGTAGGAAAAAGGTACTAAATATGTGGGGAAATCAAACATGACTGTTACATTTAACAAAGCTCATGAAAACGACCTGTAAATTTATTAATTACATCAAAGTAAATTTACGTTACATGAATCTATTCAAAATCAAAGAAAGGGAAATGCACTCACTCAAGCACTCAAACAAATAACTAAATAAAGCACTGAGCTAAATAACCCAAAACCTTAAGCCTAGGAAAAACAAAAGAAATACTGGTCAGTGGAGTTGAGACCGTCGCTGCTATAGTCGATCACCAGGTTGGAGGAAGATACGGGAAAACGCCGATACTGCAGGATGTTCAGATCTATTCTATCCGCGTTGGGTATCGCAAACCCGCTCTTCGTGACTGCTAAGGGACGACTGACTGTGTTTGAGTGTCCAACGTAAGGGACGTGTGAAAGAGGCGTGGCCAACTAACGGCCAGGGAGGCAAGTGCAAAGAAATGACAATTCGGAAATTATCGCTCAGAGGAATGGACTGTCTGTACATAAAGGCAATCACTCGCAAAAGAATGATGAAAGTTTTTACAATTTGATGCAAATGTAAGTACATGAGTGGACGGTTAAGAGAATGGCGAATTCTCACGGATTTCAGAACTATTCATCATCCCTACACATCACTCGGTGGCACGATTTACGATACATAATTTCACGATGTAAAATATTCGTGACATTACGCCCCTGGAAAATCAAATTTTTCCTTGGAAAAAAATAACAATATACTGTATATATATATACACTCTAGCTCAGTCACACAAGATTCACACTGTGGTGTGTGTACTATCCTGCTACAGGAGAAAAGCACTGTCGCCTATGAGCATAAAAACCTCGTATTTACATTAAGAGAAGCAAGCTTGAGGGAAAAACTCTGTGACAAAGTTGAAAAATCCTGTATTCAGGTCAAACTGAGCGAAAGTTCGCTATATTTACATTGACAACTAATTGTTATGTAGCATGGTGTATGTGGTACACGGTGTAGGTGTAACAGTTGTAGTGTAACTGTACCTATGTGTAAAGCAATAATGATACAAATTAATGCAATAATAAAGGCGACGAGGGCAGAGGAGAAGAGGTGGCAGCGTGCAGCAGAGACAATCAATGGACCTGCATATCAAAACTGCTTCACCCACCAACTGTACCAGTGGAATTAGTCAAGGTGGAGCATCAATAATGTCAATGTGACAATTTGTATTAAATTACAATTACCATCCACCCAGCAGTCAATCCATGTACAATAGAAAGTACACATTAGCTGAAAATCATTGACAACAAAAGTTTCATACATTTGAGGTCGCCATTATTTTCTTAATACTTGCCCTTTTTAACCTATAGTTACGGCTAATAAAGAGCTCGTCGTCGGTGTCCGTGGTTGGGATCGCCGCGACTGCCTATTTGTCCTCGGTGTCCTTGGTTGGGATCACCGTGACTGCACGCTTATAGCTATGCTTACTGTTAACAAAGGGCTCGTCGTCGGTGTCGGCGTTTGGGATCACCGCGACTGCCCGTTCGTCATCGTTGTCCACGGTTGGGATCGCCCTGACTTCGCACTTATAACTATATACTTATAACTAATAAAGGTAAGTCGAGAATCCCTATGCAAACTTGGGCAGGTCACATTTTAACACTCTGCATGGGTGTGAACACTCTTGTGGATATTGTGTATTCTCCGGGAATCCTCAGAGAGGCCCAGAGCTCGAGACACACCACAAGTTAATTCAGACACAGCCTCAGATTGCCTCTGCGGGAGTCTCGAACTTTCCCCTTAACCTATGGTACATACAGTATGTACAAACCCTGCACTTACGACTAATAAGGGCTCGTCGTCGGTGTCCGCGGTTGGGATCGCCGTGACTATGAGCTTATAGTCTACGGTACATATGTATGTACAGACCCTAGACATGTTATGTCCTGTGGGGCCAACAGGCGAGACATCAGGTCTGCACCCACATTACCACTGCCCTCTCTCTCACGTGACTCAGAGATTATGGGCGTGGATTCAAACGGCCCAGGAAGGAAATGTTCCTGAATGGTGGTACGTCGACACACATTGCAGGAGTGCACAAAACTATTTATTCCCAGCCAGAAAAAGTCAGCACGGATACGGCCTTGGGTTTTCTTTTTGCCCATGTGACCTCCTGACGCTGAACAATGACCCCATTCTAACACTGCTTGGCGGTACTTCGTGGGAGCGACAAACTGCAGTCGAACCTCGCCCTCGAGTGTTTGTACCTCACAGTAGAGCCGTCCTTGTTTGCGAAGGAACCTGGCTCGTCCACCCCGTGAATACTTGGTCACTTTACACTTTTGTTTCTTTCGCACAACAGCAAGTGTTGGGTCGGACTGTTGTTCTTGGACAACATCTTGACTACAAATCAGATCTTGCGGCAATGCGATGGACACCGGGGTGACACAATTGGGAGCCTTGGCCATGGCTCATGTTTCTGCAGCCGAAGTCTGAGTAGTGACATTTACAGTGCAACAATACTTGGCACCTGGTATGTTACCTATAATGAGGTCAAGCATAGGTTCCTTGCATGACAACTGCAACTATTGAACCTGTGTAAAAGGGAGATGATACCTGTATATGTGCCTCAGGGATCAATCTCACTGATCCGTCAATAAGCTGAGCTTGGATCTGTCTGCCTGTGTATTCTTCAGGCCGAATAAGACTTTGCCTGACAGTTCAACCCAAGGAACCATTGTCTCCCAGGACATTAACAGAAATACCTCCCACAAACCCTGGCTGAAGAAGGAAGGCACTGTTACCTGTGGGAGGGCCTGTTGAGGAAGCGGCCAGCCATTGATAAGGTTGCATGGCACACAACTCTTCAAACGTGACGGGACTATATGCCTGAGGGGTCGTACCCGAACTAGATGCACAAGAAGTCGTACTTTGACTAGATGCGTGAGGAGTCGTACCCGAACTAGGTGCATGAGGAGTTGTACTCATCATTCGGGGAGCAGGAGCACTGACGGCCTGTGGAGGAGAGTTCACCATCTGAGGGAGACTAGTGAACTGTGAAGGAGGAACTGTGCTGGTGGGGACGGCACCATCGTGTGCCTGTTGGGGAATGAAGGCTGCGTTTGCCTCCTGCTTCCAATACACTGGGGCTGGTGCTGAAAAGATTTGTCCCGCTTGTCGATTGCATGGATGATACTGCTGCTGGTTAGGGTACTGCTTGTACCTCTTCCAGTCAGGTTTCTGTGCATTCTGCCCCTGGTCCTTCTGCGATTTGCCTGGACCATGACCATTATTCTGAAAATGGCCTTGATGCTGGGGTTCAGTCTGTGATTGCTTATCACACTTAGCAGTATCTTTCTTATTCCATGGCCGTTGCCTACGAGTTTGGTACCCGTATGCAGTAAAAAAAGCATCAGCCTTTTCCACCATTTGGTTTGCAGCCTTCACTTTGCACATCTTGAGCTGGGCCATAAGCTCAGCAGGCCACAACTTTTCCATCTGTGTGTGCAGCACAAGGTCGATTATTCCCTCTCACGTGCTAGGAGTCTCGTCCTTCTCCATCCACTCGCCTAAGTATGCCATGAGACGGTCAAGGAACTGTACAGCTGTCTCCTTTTCCTGGAGACGCACCTTCATGAACTGATTCCTAGCGTCATCAACGGTAAGACCGTACACTTTGATAAGTGCGGTTTTCATCATCTCGTACGTGAGATTATCTCCGCGAATTCTGTGGTGAATGTCAAGAGCAGGGCCCTCAAACAGGCTAAGGAATTGAAGCCGCTTAGCTGCCTCATCCAGATCGTACAGCTTTGCCATGTCTTCGAAGCGAACTGTGAATGGCTCGATTCACTCGCCTTCCTTGTAAGAAGGAAGCTTGAGACATGAAGTTGCTAGAACAGGTGCTGGGAGAGCACTTGTGGAGCTTCAGTTGGCTGCACCCGATGTGCCTAAAGCCAAGGAGTCTCGCTTCAGCTTCAGCACTTCAAGGTCGTGTTTGTCATGTGCCTCGCGCTCGCCTCTCTCGTGTTCACGTTCTCGCTTTCGTTCCTCACGCTCACGTTTTTTCTCGCGTTCCTCGTGCTCTTTCTGACGTTCCTCGTATTCACGCTGTTCTTTTTCGTGCTCGCGCTGTTGTCGCTCGTGTTCACGCTGAATTTTCCGCTCTTCACGGGGCATTCTCACGCGATAGCACGTACTTTTCTATTTCCTGGGGTTTAGTAAGCCCCATATCCTTGGCTTCCTGCAGGAATGTACTGCTGTCTGGTGTGCAGTAATCTACCCAAGAGTGAGTGAGTGATTTCGGTAATAATTCCAAAGCTGGGAGTTTATATCCTGGAATGAGGTCACGAGATGTCAGGGGGGAAATGAAAATGTGTCTATGGACACTAGGAATAACTATCGAGTCGATTATCACGAGAGAATCGACTCGTGAAATCAAAGTGGCGATTTCACTTTTATGCTGGCTTACTTCGCCAATCCTCTGGAGTCGAGAATTTATAGACTTTCTCAACAGTACACAGCAGAGACTAAACGCTCAAGAGGGCTGTATTACTGTACTGTTGGCCTCTGAGGAAGTTAGTTCACCCATTAACATTAAAATAATAATAATAATAATAATAATAATAATAATAAACAGGATCTCGGCTGAGCCAGACTCCTAGCTGGCACAACGGATCTAAGAATTAATACCAAGAGCTGGCCTAAGTACCAGTCGTGATTAATATAAGGAGTTGTGCTAACTTGGAGTAGCAAAAGTGTACTAAATATGTGCGGAAATCAAACACGACTGTTACATTTAACAAAGCTCATGAAAACGAACTGTAAATTTATTAATTACATGAAAATTTATTTACGTTACATGAATCTATTCAAAATCAAAGAAAGGGAAATGCACTCACTCAAGCACTGAGACAAATAACTAAATAAAGCACTGAACTAAAAAACCAAAATCTTAAGCCTAGGAAAAACAAAAGAAATACTGGTCAGTGGAGATCAGACAGTCACTTCTACAGTCGATCACCAGGTTGGTGGAAGATGCGGGAAAACGCCGATACTGCAGGATGTTCAGATCTATCCGCGTTGGGTATCGCAAACCCGCTCTTCGCGACTGCTAAGGGACTACTGACTGTGTTTGAGTGTCCAACGTAATGGACGTGTGAAAGAGGCGTGGCCAACTAACGGCCAGAGAGGCAAGCGCAAAGAAATGACAATTCGGAAATTATCGCTCATAGGAATACACTGTCTGTACATAAAGACAATCACTCGCAAAAGAATGACGAAAGTTTTGAAAATTTGATGCAAATATAAGTACATGAGTGAACGGTTAAGAGAATGGCGAATTCTCACCGATTTCAGAACTATTCATCGTTCCTACAAATCACTCGATGTCACGATTTACGATACGTAATTGCACGATGTAGAAAATTCGTGACAGAATGTATGTGTTTTTTTTTTTCCTTTATGCACTGAAGAAGGAATATCAGAGAGCCAAGCTCAAGATCTAATTATTTTGAGATGCATGGACACATTGCATTTGAGAGACTGGAGATCATAGGAATAGAAAATACAGGCAGAGGAAGACAGTTCCAGAGTTGTCCTGTTGCATAAAAGAAGGACTGGGAGTAGTGGTTAACTCTTGCATTAAAGAGCTGGATAGAAAAGGGATGAGAGTGCTATGGGCTCAGTGTAGTGGTGGAGGGATGTAAGCCGACAGTTCAGAGGAGCAGTGACCGTTGAAGTAGCTATAGAAAAGAAATAAAAATGCAACAGCACGGCTAAGAGACAGAGGTTGAAGGGAGCCAATAGGAAGAGGAGAGTTAATCAGACGAGAAGTATTTGACTCCACCTTGCTGAGAAGGGCTGTATAAGGGGAGTCTCCCCACACATGAGAAGTGTACTCTACACAGGGGCGAATAAAACCCGTGTATAAAGTCAACAACTGCGCAGGGGTAAAGAAGGCAAGGAGTCGGCTCAGCACACTCAAAATCTTGGAAGCAGCTTTAACAAGAGGGCTAATATGTTCTTTCCAAGATAAATCCCAATATAATGAAACCCCAAGTATGTTTAAAGGTGATGCCAGATTGAGCTGGATATTGTTAAAAATTACTGGGTACTCCTGTGAAAGATTTTGCCGGGTTGATAGATGTAAGATCTGAGGTTTGATGCATTAAAAACAGCAGATTATGTTTACCCCAATCAGAGTTATGAGTCATGTCATACATTCGGTGTGCCATAGCCTCATCCATTGTTCAAGTACCTGTTGAGATGGAAGCTGCGGGAAGTGAATGGAAGGATGACGGGTGGAGTCATCAGCATATGAGTGGACAAGGCCAGATGTAAGGCTTATAAGGTCACTGATGAATATAAGTAAGAGAGATGGTGATGGGACAGAACACTGAGGAACACCACTATTGATAACCCCTGGAGAAAACGGTGGCTGTCTACAACAGCAGCTAAAGAAAGACCAGAAAGGAAGCTAGATATGAAAGCATAGATAGGAGGATGAAGACCGTAAGAGGGCAGTTTGAAAATTAAAGATTTATGCCAGACTCGATCGAAAGCCTTTTAGATATCAAGTACATTGGCAAAGTTCTTCCCCATTGTCCCGGGAGGAGGACGACCAAGAGTCCGAAAGGTAGCTGAGAAAATCACCAGTGGAGCGTCCCTGACGGAAATAATACTGATGATCAGAAGGATGGTTATGGTAGGAGAGACGCATAAAAATGTTTAAGTTACGAATTGACTCGAAAACTTTTGAAATATAGGATGTTAAAGTAACTGGGCGATAGTTACAGGGCTGGCAATGGTCATCATTCTTTGCGACAGGCTGAATGAGAGCAAACTTTCAATTAGAAGGAAAGGTACAATTTGATAGACAAAGGAGAAAGAGTTCATCTAGGTAGGGTGTATACACAGAAGCACAGTTCGTGAGGACAACAGGAGGGATCCCATCAGGCCCATATGCCTTGAAAATAATGAGGTGGGTGATGGCAGAAAATACATCAATTGAAGACATTTTAATGTCAGCCATGGGGAAGTCAGAGGGGGGAAGTGATGTAGGAACAACACCGAAATCGTTCAAGGTGGAACTGGAGGATGAAGTCTGAGTGACGAGGTCCATTTTATCAGTAGAAGAAATAGCTACAGCACAGTCGGAATGGAAACGAGGAGGGAAGGATTATGAGGTACAGTTGTTAGAAGAGTTTTTGCCAAGGTGCAAGAAGCATCGGGAAGAATTTGCGTTGGAGGGTTCAGAGCATTTAGTACAAATGAAATCATTTTTAGCAGAGCAAACATCAATTAGCACGCCTCTGGGCAGGAGCATAAAAAAAAAAAAAAAAGAGATTCAGGAGTGGATTGGCTCCAGTACTTTTTGTATGCCTTCCCTTTCTTAAGGACAGCATTAGAATGAGCGTGATTAAACAAAGTTTTATTTAGTTCTTTAGTCATAGGATATGAGAAAAGAATAAATGCCTCCATGCCCAAAAGAATAACATCTGTAGTGTGCAAGGCACACTCAGATTTCTCTCGGCCATGGAAGCAATAATCATTCCAGGGAAAATCAAAGAAGTACCACCTGAGGGCCTCACAGTCTGCATCTCCAATATGCCACAGCTACCGCTTCTTTGGAGGGTCCACAGGCCTTACAAGAGCGATAGGATATATTAAGATGATAAGGTTCCGACTGGAGAAGCCCAATGGAGATGAAAGATAAACAGTGTAAGTAGAAGGATTAGTTGTAAGGAAAAGGTCAGGCATGTTGGAGCTCACTGCAAGATGGTCAAGGATATGGGTAGGGTGCCGTACAAGCTACTCTAGGTCATTAAAGATAGAAAAGACGTAGGCTTGTTCACAAGGTGGATCAGTGAATCGAAAGAAGAGCCAAACTTTGTGGTGAACATTGAGATCTCCTAGAATGGAGATTTCTGAAAAAGAAGAAATAGATTGAAAGTCCTCCATCTTAAATGTAAGATACAGGTAGTTGAAGAATTTTCTGTAGTAGAATTAGGGAATAGGTAAACAGCATTGATATATTTTCTCGGCACATTACAGGAAAAAAGGAGCCAGGGAGTAGAGAATTCAGAAGATGAAAAATCAGGAAGACGAGATCAAGATATGTTGTTGCGTACTTATTCACAAAAGCCATCTTTAGCTTTAAAATGAGTGTGTGAAGAATGATGAGGGAAGGGTACTGGTAAACAGTGAGGATATTAAAGATGCATGGAGAGAGCATTATAGTCGGTTGTTGAATGAGGAGTTTGATTGGGATAGGGAAGGTTTGGAGCCAGGTGATCCAGTGTTTGGGCCTTGGCCTTTGATTGACGCTGCTACTGTGAGTGAGGCAATAGGCAGGATGCGGGTGGGGAAGGCGGCAGGTGTGTCTGGGTTGACTGCCGAAATGTTGAAGGCCTCAGGAGATATTGGGGTGAGGTTAGTCACTGACCTGATAAATAGGATTATATATGAGTGTGTTGTCCCAGATGATTGGCTGAAAAGTGTAATTGTAAATGTGTACAAAGGGAAGGGTGATGCCCTGGAAAGGGGAAATTACAGAGGTATAAAGCTCTTAGATCAGATAATGAAAGTAATGGAGAGAGTTCTAGAAGGTATGATTAGAGAAAGAGTGAATATCAATGAGATGCAGTTTGGGTTTATGCCAGCCAGGGGGACCACTGATGCCATATTCATTGTTCGACAGCTTCAGGAAAAATATATTGGCAAGAAAAGGGAATTGTATTTTGTTTTTGTTGATTTGGAAAAGGCCTTTGACAGAGTCCCTAGAGAGGTGGTGAAGTGGGCAATGAGAAAGCTAGGGTTGGAAGAGTGGCTGGTTAGGGTGGTTATGGCCATGTACGTGGGTGCTCACACTCAGGTAAGGGTGAATGGAGCTTTGAGTGATGAGTTTCCCGTGAATGTTGGTGTGCATCAGGGGTCAGTTTTGAGTCCCTTGTTGTTTATCATGGTGCTTGAAGCCCTCTCACGTGACTTCAGAGATGGACTCCCATGGGAGATGTTGTATGCTGATGATTTGGTGCTGATTGCTGAGAATGAAGGGGAGGCTGAGGAAAGATTTAAGAAGTGGAGAGATGGTATGGGGCACAAGGGCTTAAGGGTAAATGCAGATAAAACAAAAGTGATGATATCTAGGGTTGGTGGCGGTACAATCAGAGGAGAGGGAGAGTGGCCATGTGCAGTTTGCCACATGGGTGTGGGAAGTAATTCCATCTTGTGCAGTGTTTGTGATAAGTGGGTGCACAAGAGATGTAGTGGTATTAGAGGTAGACTGCGAGATAATGCTGATTTCATGTGTGCGGTGTGTCGGGGAGAGCAGGCAGAGATTGTTAGGCGTGAGAGGGTTGAACTTGCAGGTGAGTCTCTTGAGTGTGTGGAGGAGTTTTGTTATTTGGGAGACATGTTATGTGCCGGAGGTGGGGCTGGAGTTAGCTCGGTTGCTAGAGTGAGAAGTGGTTGGAAGAAGTTCAGGGAGCTGTTGCCTCTCCTGACATTGAGAGGACTCTCCTTACGTGCTAAGGGGTCTTTGTATGCAGCATGTGTTAGGAGTGTGATGCTGTATGGTAGTGAGACCTGGGCAGTAAAGGAAGAAGATATTCGCAGGTTTAAACGTACAGAAATGACAATGATTAGGTGGATGTGCAGTGCGTCCCTGCGTGCAAGGCCTGGGGGGGCTGGGTTTACGATAGAAGAGTTGAGAGGTAGGATGGGACTGGAGTGTATTGGTGTTGTGATGAGGAGAGGCAGGCTGAGGTGGTTTGGACATGTGGAGAGGATGGGGGAGGATAATTGGGTACAGAGGGTGAGAGGTGTTAATATTGGGGGAGGGGTTGGGAGGGGTAGACCGAGAAAGACA
>JAGKTI010009120.1:14761-31778 GCA_018397915.1 Birgus latro
AGAGAGAGAGAGAGAGACGGCCAGTTATTAATCTTGTGACTTAATTGTAAGGACAGTTTAAAGCAGCATTTTCGTGATGCTTTCAGACAGGTGTTGACCGGTTTGATCAGTCCCGTGGCTGTTCTGGCGGGCCAGTTACACACAAACTGGACCGGTCGGGACTGGTCTAAAGCAGTACTGTCCCAGAACCCAACAGAATTTACCCAGTCCTGCGCACAAAAAAAATACGCTGAAGCATTGGGCAACAAGGACAGCCACGAGCGTCCCGGGCCTCGAGGTAAATAGCTGATACGGTAAAGGCAGTGGACAGAAGTATAGTAAAAAAAAAAAATAAATAAAAATTGAAGGTCGCACAATGAGAGCCAACGCTGACATTGGACGGTTAATAAATATAATCCTTCTTGAAATAGATAATTGTTTAAACGTGAACTGAAAATGTTAATCAGTTATGACTGAATCAGCGACATAATGTCTGGAGAAAAATGCAAGTTAGTGAATCTCTATGGATTGTTGTAAGGGAATGACAACACTTGCAACTATTTTCCAGTAATAACTTCTTAAGGACGGGTACTGCAACCTTTGCCTCCGGTTATTACAGTTCCGTTTTCACTGAATATTTAAGCTTCACGTTTATTTCACTTCATGGCCTAATGTGAATCCGTTATCATGAATATAATGGTGACACACTGGGGACTTGTCACGTTTATTTTTTCTTTTATTTTACGATGGAACAGCAACTGCGTATGCTGATAAGGCCGATACCTTTATTATCATCCCATTTTCTTTACATAACAGATTCCCTCATGACTCCACCCACTCTATCCTTCCATCAACAGGAGCAGCATTAAGGATGGTACCGGTCTAAAATCCGTTCTCGCGAGCATCGAAGAGGCCCAGAAGGCTTAGACTGGTCACAGTTGGCTTTAAAAAACCTCACGAAAACGCGGCTTCCTTCAAAGATAAGAAATCACTCGTTAAATTCCTTCCTAATTACACTGATAAACCTTTCAGTCCGATGACGATTTTATTCAGCTAAGGAGAAACTTTTCAAACAAGATAGGTCACTTAAAGCCTTCCTCCACCCCTCAGTTTCAAAAGGTTTTCCCCTGGCTGAATATAATTATCTGGGGGGTATTAAGAATCAACGAACAGAAGGCGTCGTCGGGCTGAGAGGCTTAAATACCCTGACAGTGACAAACGGGAAGTGATTACAGTGGTCTTATCTGAAAGGTAAAATAATCAGAGGCAAGCAGATCCAGAACAAGAGCTGAAGTAGGTCCGACTGACTGAAAAATGCTGTTTTCTCGTGTACTTTATAATTTTTGTTAATGTAATACACTTCCTACTTTAAGCTCGATTGATTAGTGGTAACATTAGCTAGTTGGATAATACCTATCTTTCCTGTAACTTGTATTCTAATTAAAGGAAGTATTTTGGCTTTACTTAGATTAATTATGACTAGGTTAGAAATCGGGAACAAAGTACAGCAGAAACCGTACTTTCATATATGATCGTACTTTCATATGAGAGTACAACCAATAAAGAGGCATATAGACATTTTTCTCAAACCCCTGATAAGGTTCGCAAGTGGTGTGCTTTAGAGTCACTTCCACAATTGATTTGCATATATCAAAACGAAGAGTCCCCGACACAGCAGTTGTTGCTTAACCTCAGTCAGTCTGGCCGTCGACCACAGGTAAACAGCTGCTTCTGTGGGGCCGTCCTACAGGTATACTTCAGTGTATACACTGTGCAGGGATCCTGCACCCCATTGTGGTAGGCAGCGCCTCATCAGGGTCGAACCTACATGTGCGGTAGAGCACATACACTGTGTAGAGAACTGACATCCTCTTGTGGTAGACAGTGCCTCACCAGGGTCGGGACTAACGTCCTTCTCACGGCGAGGTGCTGGGAAACATGAGGAGGTTTGTCTCCGAGGTGGACGCCGCAGTTGTTCCACTCAGGATGCACAGCAACACCACGTGTTGGTTCCTTGTCAGCGCCTCCCCAACATGGTGAGTTTCGCTGGGGAGGGATGGGGTTCACTAAGAATTCCAAGGAAACACATTCTAATAATATTTGCGCTACTGTTTCGTGCACTTGCCAAAATCACCTCCCAAGGTAACTGGAAGCGGAAACAGAAGGTTGAAGGTTTCTCTGATAGCATCTTACAAAAAACAGCAATTGTAGAGCGACCAATAGATGCCTTTTAGAAGCAGCTGCAGAGGGTCAGTCGAGGTGTGGGTCGTATTCTATGAGGGCGTGGGGTGAGAGGGCGTGTGTGATGACTGCCACGCCCACACGAGTAACGCTCGTGCCCCGGAGGTCGAAGTGGGTGAGGCGGGAGCAGCAGGGACTGAGGCTGAGGGTGTCCTGCCATGGCTCACCCGTTCTACTGTCCCTCTGTGTCTTGCTGCCTTCCCTTGCCCTGTCTGCCTTATGTGGTTCCTTTCGCATCACCTCTTTATCTTCTTCGCTGACATTATAGCTTTTCTGTTTGGTGGGAAAATAAAAGAATGAAGGTACAATAAATGTGGAGTACCCACTGTGATAATTTGCAGGATGAAAGTAAAACCTCAGTTGCAATGAAATATTCCCACAGTTCTACTACTTGTACAAAAAGGGGAAATATACTAAATAAAGAATTAAAGAATGATTGATTTATTGTTAAGTGTTTCATCTGTTTGCATACCTAACGTTCATGAAACAATAAACCGTTCATCGAATACAAGTTCTTCATATGAGCCTGCGATACAGAACTTACCGTCTCCCTGTACATAGCCCGACACTGAACTAACCTGGTGACTGAAGATGCTGAGTGCCATTAACATCCTGGAGGTGAGTGACTTGACGGCGGCACCCCAGCAGGTCAGTACCCCAGCCCTCCTGCGTGTCGAGGCATCGCTGGTGGCCATATCACACGGGGTGGGCTGGGTCACTAGGCTCCACACCCCACAGTCACTCACACACCGCGACCCTCTCACGTCAATCACCTTTGTAGTACAGTATAATGTTAGAGGCAGTGCTTGTACCATTCTTAATAATCCTAGCTCATGATCGGGACAACTTTACAGTCGTACTTTATGCCAACTAACATCCGAAGACATATTTCACCTGAGAATGAGTCATAGCAGCTAGAGAGTGTAAGTCCAGTAACAGTTTCTTATTAAATACTCAGAATAAAAAGCTAAAGGTTTGACTCTGACTTGCCATTTAGTCACTCACATCAAGTGGCCTTCATCATGACAATCACATTCACCATGAATTGTTGATTAGGCAATTTTACCTTTCCTATTGAGCCAGTTATTGTATTGTGACGTGCAAAATTTTGACAAAGCCGACATTAAATCGTAAGCATTTCCCATTTTTCATTCAGCATTACAGAACATCCTTCGTTTTGCTTTTGTCTTGTGTACTTATTATTGCTGCCTGTTTTTATTTTTGCCACAACCTGAAGGGTAGTGTCGGTGAATTCCTGACCCTGATAGCACCTTTCTTATTAAGTCGGTAATTGTACCTTCTCACTAAAGGCACGAAATGAAAGATAAATGCTCAGTTTTGCCTTGTTATCTTATCGGTAAAATTTTGTCATTCACACCTCGCAACTCTTTCACATCCACACCTTCACGGCATGAAGTAGTAACCGTAGTATTAGCAGCCTATGGCTCATCTGGCCGTAAACCCGGTAGACCGCTGGCTGAAGCTGCCTTTTTTCTTGCAGATCACCATTTTCCTTTTTGTGGACAGGGAGGGAGTTGAGGGAACATTTGAATAACTGGGCAGCTCCACCGCCCGGTTACATCGGTGCCACCTCGTGAAGGCTTCCCTCTCCAGAACCACAGCAAGCAATAATAATCAGTGTCTTTCATTCACAGTTCATTTTCCCTCTATCCTGACGGTCTTATTCAGCGTAGGAAAGACTTTTCGAACTGGAGGAGATGGAGAAAGTCTTCAAACTCCTTCAGTGTTAAAAGTCCGTCCAGAATTTTATAAAACCATCTGGGTTAGTCTGAATGAAAACTGCTCCATCTTAGTGAAATAGTTAAGCCAGTAATTTTCAAACTAGTAGGAGTATGGTTCAGTTCTATCGTGGTGTTTCTGATATTCATTGCTATGGAGGCTATTTTATGATCCTCAGTGGATTTTCTTGATGTATACGGCTCCATGACTTAACATATGTGGGCAGTAACTTGCGGGTTAGGGACAATCATAAATTCGACTAGTAGCCAAGGAGAGTCATTCCTGCCTCATAACTAAGGCATATCAGATTTCACGCAACCACGACTTAGCATTCAGTGTGTGAGAGTGGCTCAGTTCCGTCAAACGAACCCACACCAGGTATAGTAAAGCTGAAGGGAAGACAGTTTCATTTTACCTGAAGGTGTGGGCAGTTAGGGGCGAGGGCAGCCAAGAGAAGGTCGTGGGCGCAGTACTGTAGGATCAACACTCTCAGGTGCTCCATCCTCCCTAGCGCCGCCCGCATCTCCTTCAGCTGACGCCCATCCAGTGTCCAGCCAGGGTCCTGAATCACACAAGACTCTGGCTCGTATTCTCACCGGTTAAAGAAGCTCCCTAACGCCTTTTCCTAAGCTGTTTATTTTGCTTATTATACCATTCTGTCCTATTCTGTGCTATATATAGCCTTCTGACATCGTCATACTCTGCATAAACAACGAGAAAGGGATATTAACCAGCCATATCCAAAAATAAATCGCTAGGGAAGAGGTGTCTGGGAGCTTTCTTACCCGACAAGAGTACGGCATCATAGCTGACATGATGCAAGCTGGTGAAATTAAGCCACTCATTTACATAACACAGGGTTCTATACGAGTACGTCTACTCTGATCTAAGCAAAAATTATCATCTCTCTGTCTTGGATGCTGGGCTGTAGGAAGATACTGACACTGGAATACGGTGCTAGTCAAGAAGAAGTGTTGTGGAAAGTATGCGAAGCTGTACTATTGTCTTCATTTTGCCATTGATCTACGTGAAATAAGCAGCAAAAGGACGAAAATCTTTGCCAGCTTTAGGGTCAGTGAACTATACCCGTTATCATTCGAGCTTTAAAACTTCTGTCAATCATACAATATATAAGCATCTGATTACGGAATAGCTGAATGAGTTTCTCTGTTTACATAAAGTATGAGTCCTTTTGAGCATGAGTAGAATGTGTGATAATGTGTAGTGCAGCCCATGGTGCAAATAGTGGCAATACTGTATATATATGAACCTATCTATTTACATTTATCTGTCTGTTTTTCTGTCTTTCTGTCAGTCAATCAATCAAGCAACCTCTCCCTCTCCCTCCCTCTCTCTCTCTCTGCAACAGAATCAGTCATCGTGTTTCAACTCCATACTGCCTAGGAGCACCCATCGAACCATATACCTAGATACCTATTATAATTACCTAGCCCTCCAAACAATCAAGCTAAAACACTATCACATTCAAGCTTAAACACTAGCAGTCAAGCTCAAATACACTCCCAAGCAAGCTAAAATACTCACAATCGAGCTAGGATACTCTCATTGTCAAGATAAGTTTCCCATCATCAAGCTAAAAAAATCTCAATAAAGCTAAAATACCCTCAGTCACGCAAAGATACTCTCACAACCAAGCTAAAATATTCTTACAATCAAGCTAAAAATATTCTATTAATGAAGCTGAAAATACTCACAATCAAGCTAAAATACTCTCACAATGACACTACAGTACTTTAGCTATCTATCTAACTAAATTCTCTCAGTCAAACTATGATCCTCTCACAAACAAGCTAAAATTCTCTCACAGTCAAGCCAAAACACCCTTGCATCCAAGCTAGAGTTCTCTCACACCCAAGCCACCTCCAGCAGCTTAAGATCCGACCATACACCTGAATGCTGAGGTGGTGGAGGCCGGTGAGGGAGTGGAGGAGGCGCGTGAGGTCGTCCCTGAAGAAGGCCCTGACCTGCACCAGGGAAAGGGACGTGGTGGCGGAGGACAGCACCACCTCCAGGAGACGCAGGGACACCGTGTCGTAGAGCCGGCAGTCTCGTAGCACTCGCCTCTGATTTAAAAAAATATATATATAATAAATAAATACACGTGGGAATACTACAATGTTTTAACTGAATAAATAAATAATATAGATAAATAAGCGGGGATATTCGTAAACAATTTGAATATTACAATCTCTAGAATCAAGTCTTCTGGTGTCTGCAGTAGCGAATGAATGGAGACACTATCATCGAGTCGACGGGTTCGTAGCACCCAGCTCTGATATCAAAGGAGTAGCGGATAAAAATAGCTTGCTGTTCGCTCGACGTAAGCATCTAGTGTAGGCGTGTCCGTAGCAACGAGAAAACCGAGACACAGTGCAGTAGGGGGCGGTAATTTCATTGTACCCGTCTCTGGTGTCAGCACAATAAAAGGGTGTTTTTTTTTGCAAACTGTTCCACTATTAACATATCTTTAACACGAACAAAATCGCTTAGCATACTGTGGGCTATGACAGATTCGAAGGAAGTTTTTTTTTTTTTTTTTTTTTTAATACTGTGAAAGAAGTACTGTACTCCTACTTACTGAAATTGAGACGTGTGTGCTTGGTTATCAGATTTAAACATTTCATGGCGTTGAAAATCATGACTCAGGTAGGCTATAGCTCACTTTTAATGTAGCTTTTTTGCCATTAATAATAAGCTACTGAAAAAGCGTACTGAAAAACTGACCAAAATCTATCCCTCCTTCACAGATTTCTTGGTGTATATTGGCGTTGATTTGATTACTGTTGCAACAAAAGCAGAAATTTATACGCCTCTTCGTCTGATTGCCTTTTAACATAAACACAATAAATATAATTCAGTTAGCCCTTTAAGATTATCATTCTAAACATAACAAGCAGCCAACACAAGGACACGTACCAGCGTCTATGCCTGTAATAATGTGTTGTGGTCAGCCGTGGGAGTGATGAGTGTGTCATTCTGGGCACAACCTCTTCCGCTGGCATTTATGTGTCGTCACGCGGCTGTGCACACCGTCACATTGAAAGGCAATATTTCAAAACAACAAAAACACATCCATTAACCCACACAGACGTGAGTGGAAGGCGTAATAACCGTTTCAGTGGTCGAGGCACACTTAGGAATATATAAATGTATTTGTCCACAACCTACTGTATATACTTGATAGCTACCTGCACCCACATCCTACCCAAGCATCCACACCCATACCCACACCCAGTTCCCCAAAGGCACACCCCATTAACACTCAACTCCCCGATATACCCCCAAAGCCCCACACCCACACCCACACCCACACCCAGTACCCTACATTTTCACCCACATTTACGTCTAACTCCCCGAAATACCCCCCAGATTTGCCCTTCACTCTCTTACCTGCAGTTGGTGCATGAGACTATGAGGAACGTGTGTATGCATTTTACGAGATGAACCACTGATGCCTTGTCCACTCAACTCATTCTATATCTACACCATACACCCATACGCACACTCAGCTCCCCACTCTCACACTTAATTCCCCCATAACCACACTCTTCTCACCCCACATCCACAAAAACCGACACTTACACCAAACATCTATACTCAAAATGTATTCACAGTCACACCCAGTCCCTCGCCTTGCATCCACACCCAAACCCAAGTCTCCTCATAAGTCCGTACCTGTAGTTGACTCCTTAAGTTGTGGGGGACGTGTGTGTGAACAAGGTGAGCAAGGGCGGCCCTATCCTTTGGCCACGTTCTGCGCTTCACGGCCCGAGTTAGGAGGCGTAGTGTGGCCGCCAGGGAGCAGGACAGCAGGGAGGGGGCGGTTCTGCCACATCCACCGCACCTCGCACCCACACCACACGCCGTCGTTACCATCCTCCTCAGGGCTGAGTTTGACAGGACAATGGATTTGGGTTATAAGACTAACACTTAACTCTAGGACGCCACTTGTATTTTTTTTTTTTTGCCACCACACAGTTTTACTTTAACTTGTTGATTACGATGATGTCATTTCCATTTAATCGTGCTTCCACCATTTTTTTTTTATTTTTTTTTATTTAGGAAGAACTTGTAATAGTGATGGGATTTACTAAGGTTATATCTCACTCCATTAGCCCGTAAAGTCTCCCCTAGACCGAACAGAATTGCTTAGCGGTGTTAATAATGGAGAAGAAAGTCGTTGAAATTCAAATGGCGAATGGAAGGGAATGTCTATGGATATTAGATTTGATCAGCTTGTACTTCATATTATAAAAGGAGTCATGAAATACACAGAAAGGCTAGACATGTACTATCTTCATCACACGCGTCAAAAACTGGTAAAAAACTTGTGGCTTTCCTTCCCCTTCGTGCTTTGAGTTCAAGCATACTGTATCAGCGCTGTTATCTTATCAATGCAGGAACAGACTATGGTGAAATTATGTACGTAACATTGGCAAATTCGTCGTGATGTGTCAAATTTGAAAACACTCAGTTAGTACATTTCATTATCATTGTTATTTTTTTTTTCAGGCTTCCCCAAAATTCATAAGTATTTGCCGTAGAGAAGATTTCGCGACCTTGTTGGTAGCCTAAATGCCTATACCACAGGCCATTAATCTTCACCCAGTTACGTGTGTGGGATAGATAAGCTGATACATATGTTCTCGCTTGTGTGCACTCGGTTATGGCTCTCTTATACTCTGTTCACTTTAACTTGGACCAAATCTACCATCTCTCCATGTTGAAGGCTGAGCTGTGGCAAGGGACTAACACTAGAATATTATGTTAGTCACGAAGAAGTGCTATGGGAATGATGAATCGCTGTAGCATTGGCTTATTCTACTCTTCAGCTACAGGAAATAAGCTGTAAATGGATGATAATGTAGGCAAAGTTACGGTTAAAAGACAATAGCCATCACGCACACGGCCGCTCCAATACAGTACGCTCCTCAAAGCTCTCCTTACTCAACTAATCTTTCTCAGCTAAACCCGAGTAGGCCTAATAATTATGGCAGAACGTATGTTGGGAATTCTCAGGGCCGTCACCTGTTTAAAATGAAGAATTATATCCTCATAAAGAAATTTCAGTTTGTGGGTAAAATTGCCTTCATGACAAAGAGTGTTTTAATTTCAGGCTTCTGTACGTTGTTCAGTTGCAATACGTGGATATAAATTCCTCTTTGGCGGTGTGTTTTGGTTCCTAAATACCGTTGATTGTTCAGACAGAAGACTGGAGTTCCCATAAAAGATGATGTGCAGAACGAATTAAATACACATACTGGAATTTCACTGTGGAATATTTCATAACAGAAAGTGGTTCCCTTCAGCCCTTCGGATTACTTGCCATTCAGGACCCGTATTACGTAGACTAAATTAAGCATTTGCCACACAGCCCATGCCTCCATAATGTGACGGCAGATTACTCAGGTTAAACTGGTTATAAGCTGTGTCTGGTGTTGCAGCAAGAGTAAGGGAATTCGTAAAGGCTTACTGACTTTTCCGAGTAAAAAACAAGTAGTACCAATAACAATAACAGCAGCAATACTACTGCTACTACTACTACTACGGTGACGACGACTACTATTACTGCTACTACTACTATTACTACTACCAGTATTACTACTACTGCTACGACTACTACTGCTATTAGCTATTTTATCTGGACCTCAACGAACTTCCGCACTTTCATTAATAGTAGGCACAATCAGTCTGCCTACTGTTCTATATTGCGTCTACTTCGTCCACCTCACACCTAGGGTTTGTTTGTCACTTTCCTCCATGACCCATTGTATCACAGAGTCATCTATGGGCAGTGAACTGTACTAAGCCTCTCTCATTTTATGAATAATAGCCAGAAGAGGGAAGTGAAAATAAAAGTTGAAATATTAACCTAACCTTTGTCTCTGACTATGCATGGCAGTAACAAAGCATAAAAAAAAAAAACCTACAACAGGTGAGAGAGAGAATATTTATTACACAATTAACGCAAGACATTGCTCCTTGTTCGGTACGATGGTCCAAGCACGTAGGCCCTACACTGTCTCATGGCAAAGGACAGTTTCGTTACCTGATTTTTAAACCATAGGCTTAAGGCAAAACACTCAGTTTCCTTTGATAACATCTACACATTAAACTCTGTGTACAGCAAAGAGCATCGAGGAGCTCTCCTGTCTAGGCAGTGGCACATATCTGAGAACGGATGTTGCTGACAATAAACACATCCCAGAGTCTTAAACGCATGAAATCCAACATAACATACAAGAATGGTATTGCGAGAAAGGTACCACGTAATTAAGTTCTTAGCCATTACCATCAGAACTAACGACACTCATCACCATCCCACACAAAGGCGTCTACTAGCATGTTTATTAGCACAATAGTAATAGAACAATGGGAGTGGGGTGACTGGGAACGGGACTCTGGAACACAGAAGCGTTGAGTAGCACAGTAGCGATGGAACAATAGGAGTGGGGAGGTGGTATCAGTGCAAGGGTCAGTCGGTGCAGGACTTCCGTGAGCGAGGGTAAATGACGAACATCCTGGGGGCCCTCTATCTCAATCTCTCCCACGAACCCCTCCCTATCTCTTTCTTTCTGTTTCTCCCTCTCTCCCACGGTCCCCTCCTCTCTCTTTTTCTCCTTATCCCTCTCTTCCTCTATCTTTCCCACACCCCATCCCTTCTTTCCTTTTCACTCATTTCTTTCCTCTTTCCTCCCCCCCCCTCTCTCTCTTTTTCTCTCTCTTGCTCACCAATCTCCCGCTGTCAACATCCTCACTCTCATTCTTCATTTCCTATCCACCCACTGTCACCACTCCCTTTCCTGTCCTCTATCCTTCTCTTCTCCCACACTCCCTTCCCCTCTCGTGTACCTTCCTCCCTCTCCTCCCACCTTTTCCCCTTGTCCTCATCCGCTCTGCAGAAATGGGGACCTGGTTGTAATTTCGATTGTTGCTTATGGTATTCTAGTAAAAGATATGGAATCGATCTAAGCTTTTCTGTTTCACCTACCTCACTATTTTATAATCTGATATATTCATTCTCCTTTTCTCTGATTACCTGTTCTGTATCTCATGACCGCATATTCTCCTCGTATCTCAGCTGCTTCCCTTTGTCTGATATCTTGCTTCCTCTCTTTCTTATCACCACTTCGTATTCTTCAGTCACTCCTCACGTATATCCACCTTGCTATGACCTATTCCTCTCTCTCTCTCTCTCTCTTTACTATCCACCTCGCGGCCGTCCCAGTACTTAGGGAAAAAATGTCACTTGCGGTTTAGCAAAGACATCTGCAGCTTAGGTTGGGTGTGGGGGAGACTCGCCGAAAAATCCCTGTCCACAACGGGATTTGAACCATTTATTATTTTGATTCTTTACTTAGCACTCAGTACAAGTTCCAACACTCTAGGGAGCACTGTCGCTGAAGACCTAGCAGGAAAGAGTACGTTACAGGAGCACGATACATTGGCGCATACATGTGGCAAAAGTTGCCGTACTAATTACAGTTTAAAACACAATAATGAAACACGACACTACATGATGGAAAAAAAAAAGTGGACAAATACAGCAGAAAAAAGCATACACAGGACATAAATTCTTACTGCTGTGGCCAAAACTAAAGTTACCCTCACAACCACCAGAAAATGATACCATAACTCTCCACTTATCAAAGAGAATCACACTGAATATGAGGAACTTTTTGTTTTCTTCAAGATCTTTCGATGTGTTCGACACACATCCTTGATTTTTTCTAGAACACAAGCATACAGAATTTTCTACTTGAAAGATCGTCTGTCAGAGCAGTCAAAGGTTGGCAAGAATGCACACTCTTAGCATTGTCTTTTTCTGACACTGGACAACGTGAAGGACAGACAGCCCTAATTGTAGGTCACAGATATTTCAGTGATATTTCAGTACCTATATGTCACGTTCAGTAGTCAGTGTCATGAATTGGGGAAATGGCAAATCAGCCTTTTGAGCATTGATGGACCTTAATAGAAAACGTGTAATGAGAACTTTCTGCTCTGACCAGAACAGGTTGCACCTTCGTCAGCAGTTTATGGAATAACTCGTCACTGTCAATCAGAGCTAAATCGCGTTTACTCCAACCTGACGAAGATTCCTAATCCTCTTCGGCTCACTTGATGGCCAAGTATAGTCAGCCTGGAGGGTTGATTTGACTGCTAACCAAGGAGACTCATTCCTATTTCGTAAATAAGGAATAATCAAATTTAACGCATCTACGATTTGGTATTCAAGTTGTAGGAAGGGCCCAGTTCAAGCAGATGAATGCAAACCGACTATAGCAGCATCGTTAAGCAAGATTGGTAATATCCGCGAGAGAGTTGGTACCATTATCATGAGCTGGTAGTATCGTTAGGCGAGAGAGGAACGTTCCCTCCATTTCGCTAAGTCGCGTTAATAATCAGCCTTTATAAACTGTTCTAACCCTACATTAAACTGTTAACAACACTAAGCAAGCACTCACCTAAAGGAATTCGACACCATTAAAGGGTATCGTACCTTAGTGACTCCTATCGAGGAGACAATCTACCTTTCTATCTACTACCTAAGGGGTGGTTGGACCAAAGAATCTCCTCTTCCGGCAACTGCCCCCTACTAATTCAGTATCGATTTCCTCCCTCACCACACACCACCTTACTTCGCACACTCAACCTCCACCACTCCACCAGCCCCTCCCGTTTCTGGGCTACGTTTTCTTCCAGCCATTACGCTCATATACTCTCATGGTCAGCCTCTCACTCTCCCATCTAGAAAACTATGCGGTAATGCCATATCACTGTTCATTCCTCCTCACACGAAACACCACCCCGCTTCACACACTCCTAAATCGTCTTTCCTCCCTCCCCCTTGCCCATTTCTCCTCTACCTTTCCTTCCATCCACTTATATTCATTCTTTCACCCTCCGTTCTCGAAAACTATACAACACTATTATTCAAGCTGTTAACCCATCAAGATGACATCATATGATACACCTCTGAACCTAGCTACTTTATAGGCTACATCTGTTTTGTTAATAATGGCTCCAGCGACGTTGTGTGTGTGTGTGTGTGTATGTGTGTGTGTGTGTGTGTGGATTACTTAAACACGCGAGCGAGAAAATAAGTAAATGCATTCCTAACTTCATCTTCCTAAAGACGTGCAAGAAATCACAAGCAAGTGCGTTTCTCCATAAAACACTAGATGGGCCAATCTTATAAATTCTTCACTGATACTGGCCTTACAGGTTGCTGGCACTTATAAAACGAACCTCCTTCACATAAAGTATATATTAAATTATAAAGCATGGCTTATAGATAACAGGTGTGTTAAATAAACACAGTGCACTGAATATTACTGCTGTGGGTTCATGTTCATCTGAAACGTAAAACCAGTTAACTATATGATGCTGCTGTCCTTCAACAGCTCATCATTTTCCTTTCTGAGAATAGGAAGGGAGTTGAGGGGCGTTTGTTAACCGGAGAGTGGAACCGTACAGTTATATCGATGCCAGCACGTGAAGGCTTCCCTTTCTAGCATCTGGCTATTGCTGTATACCCAATTTATAATACAGATGTGTTTGTGAGTCACTGTGAACTCCCACCTGTGACCTTGGCTTACAGGTGACCAGGAACACAACAACACGCTTGCCAGTTTACGTCATTGCCCGGGTAAACAAACATGGCCTTAACTAACTAGCTCGCCAGTAAAATAAAAATAATAAACACGAAACAGAAATTAATATGCATTTGGAAGCTTACGAGCATATCGTTGCTCGTTTACATAAACATGCCCTTCGTTTTAAGCTCGAAAAAAAAAATCAAAATTAATATACACTTAGCTGACTGGAATAGAGCTGAATAATGAGGCATGTGCTCATTAACTCCAACTGCTATTTATCACTGCTACGACCCATCAAGTGTTCGAGAGGGACGCCTTCCCGTGATGGCACCGATATAACCAGGTGACTCCACTACCTGGTTATTCAAACATCCTGCAACTCACCCTCAGTCCCCTGACAGGAGGACAGAAGGCTGCAGGAAAAGGGGAAACTTCAACCTGCTGTTCGCCGGGTTCAGGTTTAGTCTGGTGCATCAACAGTAGCAACAGTAACAACAACAACAACAACAAGGACAGCCCATCACATCGATTACCGGCAAATGTCAGTATCCCTATAGTTCATGGCCAATACTAGGAACTCTGACCATCGATCGACTGAGACAAGGGAGGCAGATAGACTTCTCCAGAACACGCCAAGCAAAGATCGTCAAATGCTCAAGTACGTTTTTACCGCTAAGCACTGGGGGTCAGTGATTCTTTTACACTATAGGCATTTCCAACTAATAAAACGAGACTCCGTTTACAACTGCTGACATGTATTATTGACCTCGACTATACACGAAATGAGGAAAAAATTTGGGTCGTAAAATAGGATGATCTGGAGATTTCGTAGCATCTATTCCTTTGCGATTTGTTCAGCACATTACTCGTCAGTATATTCATAATTAATGCAGACGTCTATAGTAAAGCGATAATAATAGCATACACGTGTTAAGGTGCACGATAAATCACTATGGAAGTGGTGCTAAGAAGCCTCCTATGGCACCTAGATTGCGGCCCAGTTTGAAGGTTTGGTCGGCTGGTGAATTGAACCTCTGTTTTGTTAGTTCACGTCATCGCCCCAAGAGACCCCACCTCAACATTGCCACGGCATGGTATTTACTAACTTCCCTTATAAACACATTAAACCATCTTATCGTTTAACCCTCATCAAAGTCATCATCACCATCTCGTCAATAAATAAAACTGTTACTCTGCATTATACATCAAGCGTAAGCAAGTCAGAGTCAATACTTCATCGCTCTATATCCTTTTCACTTAACCTAGGCCTAAAATTGCCGTCTCTCCAACTAGAATGCCGAGTTGTAGCAACAGATCAACAATGAAATGTAATGCTAGTCACGAAGTGTTATGAAAAGCTTATGTATCACAGCACTATCATTTTTTTTCAGCCAGTGAGTTACGTGAATTAAGCTGAAAAATGACGTAAATCTGGACCATGATAAAGTGAAAGAGCTATCGTATATACCTCAACGATGTCACGGTCAAGATGCGGCTTTCCTCACTCTGATTACGTTTCCAACCACACCACCACCACCACCACGACCACACTGATACTGAGAGTCTGAGACTGGCTGTGGTGGTAGTGACTGTCGAGGCAGGGGATGTGGTGTGGACCGACTCATTGCCAGGTGTTGCCCTAGCCCTCGTCGAGACTGGGAGAATACCGGGAAAATCTGTAGGTAGGGTAGGAGGAAAGGCATCTCTCTCTCTCTTCTCTGGCAAACTGGGGCATTGAGTATACATATCTTTTCATGGGTGGTTGGTTGTCCTACATGGGCCGCCTGCAGGAAAATTAAAGAGGGGAATTTCAGGGTTGGTTGTGATGACTGGGTAAAAATTTAATACTAGAGAGAGAGAGAGAGAGAGAGAGAGAGAGAGAGAGAGAGAGAATGCACATAAACTGTGGAAGGTGCAAATTTCAGTCCCGATACTGAACTCCCAAATATGTAAAATGAATAGGTAAATATACAAATAAATGGAAGCAGAAATAAACACATTCCAAGCATCCCTTCCTCATGTACTCATTGACTTCAATAATCCATTTCGTCCCCGGCCATGTCGTCGTTTCTCTTAACCCCTCACTGTGGTGACGATTTTTATTATTTTTACCCGTCCCCACCCCGGAGGGGATCGGGGACGGGTACTGTTTTCACTCGGTTTGTCTGTGTTTGTTTACTTGTTTGTCTGTCTGTCTGTCCGTCTGTCTGTTAACAACTTTATGCGAAAACTACTAGTGCGATTTCGAGTATAATTACAGGGATGATGGGCTATGACCTTCCGATCATCTGATTAAATTTTGGGCCAAATTGGGCCAAGGCCCAGGTTGTAGGCCCCAAAAAGGTAAAAAAAAAAAAAATCGTTTATTCGCCATAACTCCTCTCTGATTCGTCATATCCATATGAAACCAAAACCTAAAGGTGTATCTTTCAATTCTGCATCCTATAACATGCTTCATTGCATGGGGGGGTTGCCCCCAAATTAATAGTAGGGGGGTCAATGTCAAGTGGGTAGGGCCTAAAATTTCAGTTGGGCATAAAATCGTCAATTTTCACCCGATTTACTCCAAATCTAATGTGATATCTTTGACTAGATATCCTGTTGTGTTTATACGTCAGCACTCAAATGACAGCCGGGGACGGGTTTGCTGTGCCTGAACACTGCTTCTTCTTACTCCTGCACTCTCGAGACAAACTTATTTGTTTAGGACAGACCTTTTGCTCCAAACAGGTTCATGGAGTATGTTTTTAATCCGTCAGTACTAAATCGACTGATGCTGACGAGAAGCCTACACGTGGTGGCGCTGTGAGCCCTGGATGGAACAGCTGCGGTGTTCACCCAGGAGCCAAATTTCGTACTTCTCTGCACCTTCCTGTGGCAAGAACCTTGGTCCAACCTTGTTGAGTGAGGCGCCGTTTACCACAAGGGGGCGTCAGTTCTCTACACGGTGTATGTAATGTACTGTCCCTGTAAGACGACCTCACTGAAGTAGTTGCTTACCTGTGGAGAAGGGGTCCTCTTGGCCAGACAGACCGGGATCGATCAACAAAAACATCGGCAACATCAATGACTGTCGTTCTCCCCTATGCTGTCTGTCTTCATCCGGAGGTGGCAAGAATAAACGGAATACATGTAGTCATCGAATTGAAGGAATAGGTTAATGGAGTTTGTTTCATTCACTACTAACAGCCTCTTCAGAGCTGAATATTATCGCGCCATGGAAGCAAGATTAAAAGAAAAGAAAAAAGAGAGAAGTTATCGGTATGCAGGGGGGACTGAGTGTGAACGGCGCACAAAAGAAGTGACTCATAGGCCATGCATGACCCGCCTCCTGTGAAGACTTTCCCTGAAGGACGCCTTTACCGTATAAAACGTGCACTCCCTTTACCTTACATAACACGCACTCCCTTTGCCTTACATAACACGCACTCCCT
>JAGKTI010009121.1:0-29255 GCA_018397915.1 Birgus latro
TACCTATTCACTCTTCTCGACGACACACCATTTTACTAAGCAGCGGCTCACGTTACACTCCACTGGTGATAGAGGGGAAGCCATTAATCCACGATACACCTGCAATCTCTCCATCTAATCAAACCCCTCGGCTACCTTCATCGATATCAAAGCGAGACTCCTTCACACGTCCGCTTTAATCACAACTTCCTCCTGCAGCCTCAGCTTCCCACACACCCTGCTCCCGGTCCCTCGCCCCTGCCTACTCTGCCTTTGTCGTTACTCTTGTTATCATGGCACCTACCTTATCAATCACCTTCATTTATTTCATTTTTTTTCGGATTTATTGATTACTTCTTCCTCCTGCATCCTTTCCTACAAACTTTTTTACTGACAAAATTTTTTTCTGCTCCTTTAATAAAATGGCGTCTTTTTTCTTTCTTCGTCCTCTGTCTTCGAGTGATTTTATACAAATTGGCGCTGTGCAGAGGATGGAGAGCGAGAGACTAACGAGGTGAGTGTATGTGAGGTGGAGGGAGGTAGGGGGAGGGGGAGAAGGAGGATGAGATGGAGGGATGGAGTGAAGTGGTATATGAGAGAGGGGAGTGTGAGCTGGAGGAGGGAATCCAAATTTCTGGGGTCGGGGCAACATGAAGGCAATTTGTCTGTGGCCATCCATTACGGAATTAAGGGGTCTGGTTTTATATAGATAGATAGATAGATCAGAGATTTTCGGACCTGCACTGGTAGAAGCTGTTTCCAGTAATTCTGTCCACATTAGATGCATTTCCAATACCAAATAAATATCGCTGTCAGGATTCTAAAATATCATAACATAATACATTATAGATAGTACTGAACATATGTAAGACAGAGGTCAGATGAAAGTCATGAGGGCTGGAGGAAGTGGTGCTTGCACGTTTTCTCTCAGGAATGCCACAAACAGCAAGGTGTGACGCTTGACCGGAAAGCCCCCAGGCTCGAGAAGGTTCCACATAACTGTGCCTTACACGTGACACAACCACTCATATACAGGAGAAGCAACAGAAGGAGTCAGAAAGCAGAGAAGGAGTTAGGAGAGAGAAGGCAGGAGAGAAGGGGGTCTAGGAGAGAGAGCTGCAGTGAGAAAGGCAGGAAGGAGCGCACGAAGTTAGCAAGCATGAACCGCTCTCACCTCAATAAGCTCTTGTGAGACATACTCAGTATTAATCCTGAGATATTCCCTTTGAAGTAAATAAACTATAATCAAACCCCAGACTCATCTTTATCTTTCTCCTGCCATAGACGTCAAGTACAACGAACATTTTCTCCTTTCGTAAATTCCCTACAAATCAACTCTGCTACAATACCTTGGTGACAACTACGGTATATTATATCTACAAGCACGATATATATTAGTTTGGTGGCAGCGCCTGGGGGTTGCATAAAGAAATTAAGAAGTTAGTCATCTTAGTTCGGGACATAAGCACTTTTTCTCTGTTGGGTCCATGTTTGATCCAATGCGGATCCTCCACTGTGCAGGAGTGATAGCCAGGGATAACCCTTACTCAAGCTGGCGAGTATTAATAGGAATGGGATATTTGTAAGTCCATTGGTGCATGTGAAAATAAGAGTGTTGTATTTAGACGTGTTTGCATCAGAGTATATATGTATCGGCTTGAACAGACAGGTTGTAAATACTGACATGGCCACAGTCTTTCTTGGTAAACAAAATTCTATTGCGCGTATTCGGCCTAACGTATTGAAATGCAGGATTATAGTTAACTCATCAAACAAGCTTCTGCAATTATTCATTCATATGGATAGCACTGCATCTCAATTTGTTAAGCTACTTACACGGAATAAGCTTACGTAAACCCAGCAGGACATTGTGGACACGCAGCACTGGCATATAAAACGGCAGACTACAAGCAACCACATAACATCGGCGCTCGCAATACCACTGAATCGTCAGAGCTACCCTAAGAGAAGGGAAAAATAGAATATAAGGGACACAAATGTCTGTCTATCAACTGTCAGACGCCTCAATCCCGTAAGTTGTGGCTACAAACAAATCGCCTCCATGTCGCCCTGTCCAACGCCATTTCACTTCCCTGCTCCCAGCTCATACCCTCCTCTCTCATATACCCAAAGGCACTTCCATTTTTTTTTTCAACCTTTTCTTTCCCTTTGCCTCTGACTTAACACCTTGCTCCCTTTATTGTCCATTTGTTGCCTCATAATACTTACACTCACGGACAAAAGTTCACCTGCTCTTACTCTGCTTCCATCTGTTCTAGCGCTTCGGCCATGTCTGTCACAATTCGCCCTGAGGCATCACAGAGCATTTTCTAGGGACAGAGAAACATGCCAAGCCTCTCTCAGCTTGGGAATATTAATCAACTGAGAGAAGTGCGAGGCAAAATCGGTGAAATTACACGAACTATGACTGAGAATATAATTACAACAGGTAAGAAGATTTCAGTCACTTGTCCTGCTTCACCCAATGGACTTAGCAATGACTCGTGTCTTATTTGACCACAGTTCATTGTTATCAGTATTAGATCATAAGAATGCATATCAAAGTCCAGGATTCGAACCCAAATTATGGTTGACATTAATTTAAAGTAGATGCTGGAAGTAAGATCTTTCATGATTTAGCACATGTTGGCACTCTGTCAGTTCACCCGATGCCATATACAGACAAACACACACAGACTTAGCCATTGTAAGACTTAGACTTTCATATGCATTACTCTTCCTATAGACACTGGTTTCCTATTCATACTTCACCAACATAAGAAACGGTTAATTCAGGCTATCACTCTCCCACCAAGAAGGTTCGTCTGTGCAGTGGACCACGTTTACACTGATACTGAACTGATGAAGCGAGGGTGTGACGCATTCAGTAAGTCCTTAGAATATCTCTGATTTCTGATTTGGCTTCGAGGTGGTGTAAAGAAATAAATTATTACATTAATATTGTATGGAATAAAACCAAATTTACCATAAAGGTTCATCAGAGAAACAAGTGCATAAATTTTCGAGGGAAAAAAATCAAAGTAAACTATAAAACCCTCGGAGAGCGCATACCACCGCCAGTGCCATTGCCATTAAATAGAATCCAGATCCGTGGAGATATTATGTGCAGTACATAGGATCCGGATCCGCCCCCAAATTTAATCAATTGTTCCTTGACCCATGGACCACTCTTCCACAAAATATTATTGAAATTCACTGGGAACGATAGGAGGTATTCCACATAGGATCCTGATCAGGATCAGGATCAGTCCCCCAAATAAATAAATTATTTCTTGGCACATGGCCCACCCTTCCACAAAATTTCGTTGAAATTCATTGAGAACTTTTGGTGATATTTTGAGGACAAACAGACAAACTGGTGAATAAATATTCTCCTTCAACTTAGTTGGCAGATGTGAAAAGTCAAGAGTAGATGGTGGGACGGTATTGCCTTGGTGGAGGTATTTCTCTGAGTACTGTGGTTACTGTTGCGTTCTTGCTGGTATTAGAATTTATTTATTTAGAAGAGTATCGGAGGCTGAGAGTGTTAATACTGTTATCCCTAATCGGTCAACTGAAGTACTGAATTCCACTTACGGCTAAAGGATATATTTCAAATGAGAACCCATCCGTAGGCTGGTAAACAGGTCATAATATTGATGATGATGATGGTGGTGGTGGTGATGTACTAGGAGGCTGGCAGTGTGGGTGGTCGTTAATATATTTTCATTTTTCATTTCTATCTGCCTGTCCTGTAACAGGCTCATCCTCATATCGACTCTACATTTCCTACTTTCTCTCTCCTCTCCTCGCTTTGACTCGTACCTGGCTTGATTCTCTCTCTCTCTCTCTCTCTCTCTCTCTCTCTCTCTCTCTCTCTCATCATAAGCCTGCTTACTATACGTTCTTTCGTTTATAAAGGCTTCGACATGGTTGCATGCGTCGGCCTTCGTCGCTCAATGGCGGCTGTCGACGCTGCTCGTTTTCTGGCAGCCTCTCTTCTCATTCCCTTATCCCTGAGGTCACACTCTATTACTTCGTCCTACATGTCTTTTTCGGTCTGCCTCTCGTAACCCAACCCACAACGACCACACCTTTTCCCTCCACCTCCAGTTGTCATCCACCATACTCTCCAGATGCCCAGACCATCTCTATCTGCCCCTTCCATGACAACACTAATGCATTCAAGTCTCATCCTTTTTCGCTCTTCATTCGAAATCCTAACCTCCAGACATTCTAACACTTGCAATGGAGAAACAATTACCTACTCAATATATGTGCAGGGTAATACAGCACCTCGATCAGAACATTGTATTATAAGCCCCCCTCCGGACATTCACCCATTAGAGGTATTCTTAAACAGAGTTGATCGAGTACACCCAGGTTGGCTGAGACCACGGCATCAACCAGCCATCCTTAGATTCGGGTTGGCTCGAATCACAGATGACACGTGTGCCGCTGGTACAACAGACCCACCTAACATAACCTATATATTGGAGCACTGCACAGCATATGACAAAGACAAGGATACATCAACGGTGCACGAACCTTTGGCACTACCCCTTAGGAGCAGGTGTTTGCCTGTGGTTGACGGGTCCATCGGACAGACGGACAGGGGTTCAGCAACAGCAAACGTCCATCAGATCCCCCCCCCTCCTCCTCCTCCCTCTTCCCCCCAAAGAGGATAGTGAATTGCAAATGAACAACTTCAGCCTGCAGTCCACTAGGTTAACGTTTTAAATGAGCCTGACAAGAACAGCAACAACAACAACACCGTACATCTACCATAATGGTCGAATGCCGCTGTCACCACGACTACCACAGCCACTGCTGCCATCACCAGTATTGTCACCACTACCATCACCACACCACCGCCACCATCACCACCACCATCACCACCACCACCACCACCACCACCACCGCTAGGCTCATTGCACTGTGGTTTTAATCAGCTGAGGAAAAGTCTTCGCGTAGTGAATGGTTTAAAAGAACTATCCATCATCATTATATATAGCAGGCCCATTGCGTAGACAGTAATAAGCATTGTACTCTCTCTCTCTCTCTGATTCTCGCGTTTACCCTCACCTTCACCTCTTCCTCCCCCTCGGCGTGGCTAACAACTCCTCCAGTTCTCTGCCTGACTCATGTGACACCGTTAAGAGCAGGCCTTTCTGCCTTGTTATATACCGGCCGAGTAATGTTGTCATAATTATATCCCGTGGCGGAGGGGCTTGTGTTGGCAAAGGCTGACCTCCACGCCTTTGTTCTATTTTGGGGTCTTATCCTGCCTCAACTAAAAATCTAATTCACCTTACTTTAGAATTCTAATTTCAGGTGTGCCGTCCTGTTTTTCTTAGAGACTTCATGCAGTATTTAAGTGATTATGTTATCCTTTCTTTAGGTAATTTGATACTTCCTTTCTGGTCATCCTAAAATCTAGTCTGATATTTAGAGATCTTATAGGAGTGATTTAAATTTCTGGCTTTTGTGTGTGTATGTGTGTGTGTATGTTTGTGTGCTGGTGTGTGTGTGTGTGTGTGTGTGTGTGTGTGAGAGAGAGAGAGAGAGAGAGAGAGAGAGAGAGAGAGAGAGAGAGAAACTAAATTTTTGGTGTGGATTCATTCTAGCGCGCTTTCCCATTTTTTTTTTTTTAATTACCACTTTCGGGGTGAGTGTTATTGTTATAGAGTTGCCCTGTTTCTTTTTACGTTTTGTTTTTTTGTCCTGTTTCTTTTAATTTTTATATTTTTTTAAGTAATTGTCTTCTCTTTGTTACTTAAAATTTTGGAGTACATTTCTGGTGGCTCAAATGTCTGATGCGCCATTTCAGAGCCTGGTCATGGGTAACATAAAACACAGTGAGCTTCTTATGTTCCCTAAATTCCGGTATGCTTTCGTTGCCTCCACAAATTGTTATAATTCTGGTGTGTAATCTATGTTTCTTAATACTCCGGGAATCTTAAATCTTCTCTCGTACTTTGGTATTTTATCACAGTCACCTAAAAATCTGATGTGTTTTTATGATATCTAAAAAATTGTGAACTGCTTTCTTTGACGAAAAAAAAAAAAATGTGTGTCCTGGTTTTCGAGTGGGTTTCTTGAAAAATACGTCTGGGTTCTGGTCATTTAGAAATAATTTCCAGGTATTTAAAATTATTTGTCGGTAATTTTGGTAAGCATTTTTTGTAACGCAAAAATGTGGTATGGTTTTCTTGTGATCTTAAAAGTTAAAATGCTACTACACAGTCTTATCATGGATGTCTTAAAAATATGGCTTGCTCTCCTGCTGAACTAAACTTCTGGTGTACTTCCTGTTGTGACCTTAAAATGTAATGACTATGGTGTGCTGTCTTACTTCAAATCTCGAAGATCGGTAAATCCTACAGAGTATTATTTCGGGGGGCTTTTCGTGGTACAATAACAGTATGGCACGCTTTCCTAGAGAAGGTTTGTTTTCATCTAAGGGAACTGGGCCACCCATACAGCTTGAATATTTAGTCATAGTTGCGTGAAATTTGATGAGTCATAGGCATGAGGTGGGAACGAAGGCAGGAACGAGACTCCTTGGTTACTAGCCAAATTTATCCTCCAGTCTGACTACATTTGGCCATTAACTGAGGTGACAGAGGTTAGGAATCATTGGCAGACGAGATAAAACAGACTAGAGTGAATATGCTTTTGGAGGGCCTTCCTATGTGATTTATTTTACAGGGGTTATCTTTTTCGGATTTCTTGTGNTGGTGGTGGGATAGTGTGGTACAGGTGTTGTACAACTGACGTCAAAAGTCCTGTCGTCTTTCCTGCTTTTCTTTCCATGTACTCTGAAAGTAAGTGGGGTTAATCCGCAGCAAATTACACTGATGACCTCATTCTATCTCAGATCAGTGTCATAAGGGTCGTTTGTTTCAGGTCAACACACTGATTTTCAAAGTCCGGGGAAAGAATGGCAGGAGAGGAGACAGAACTTTTGCTTTTGATTGTACATTGATAAATGTGATGCCAAGGGAGTGTCTGTGTTCTTGTTTGTTGCTGGTAATGAGTGTGGTGGTGGATTTGGCCAGAGCAGTCACTGAGCACTAATTCAATTTACATTTTTGCAGCATTATAGCCAAACATCAGTGTAGTTATTAAACCACACAAACTTTTTCCCTCGTGTGCATTAATTTCGTCAGAATTAATTTAAAAATTAGACACAGATCCGTCTGTCCTATACGAATTGGTACACATGCAATAAATTCATACTTCAGCGCAGTTTTCGAACCCATTAAATCATATTCCTTCATTTCCACCCCATTCTTTCCAAGTAGTTATTAAATTGTATATAGATTAGATGACATAATCACTGTCTACTTACTAATAGCACTTTAACCAAACCTCAGCACAGTTCTTGATCCCAGAAAATATATTCACTTATCTATATACTTTTCTTCTGAAGTAGGTTCTAAAATATATATAGCCCCTTTTACACTGCCAGTATTTCCATGCCAACATCACTTTCAGCTGGACCTCAGATACAGTAAGGTTATAAATTCCTTCAGTCCCATGGCGTATTTTCCACTATATTCCTGCTACTAACAGGCAGTTGAATTCAGTCTGAGATTGTTTTCGATCTGGGAAAGCTAGTATTACCTGCTGCGCTTATATTACCTACTTACATAAGGGTAAAACTCTATGGTAGCAATAATAACATAAAATGTATCATCATCAGACAAAAGAGTATCTTCCTAAGGTATGGTGAACATATCGCGGAAGAGTCGAAACATCCGTGACACTCATTTACCCATTGAAGATTTTGGTAATATTTTACAAATTTGACCTTAAATATTATACAGACAAAAGCGAAAGACTATCTCATTTTCTGTATGTACCATATTCACAAACTCTTGAGCTTAACCAGCACACGCAGTAACTGATTATATTTTTCCCTTCTCTAACAGTGACCAGTTACTTCAGAGGCAAGCTAAAGTGTATTAAGAAGAACAACGATTTCTGAAAGAAAAAATCACTGCCACTGAGAACTGTTTATCTCAAAAACCTGGCTTACTCATTCGCCATCATGATGTCTTGTCATATTTTCTCTTGCCATCTCTAGAACAATTTATTCATCTGAAGAGAAATTTCCGAGTTGGAAAATTAGAGAAAGCTTTTATTAACCCCTTCACTACAAGGGATCATTCTTGTACTGAACAAATTTCCTGGCAGCAACAGCAATACGATAAAAATATCCTTGGTGTGAAGGGGTTTGACCACGTGAACATGCGCATTTTATTGTATGTTATTGTTTTATCAAATGGTTTTATCAGGTGGCAAACAATTTCTGGAGATTAATGGGTTATTGAAGACTCCATGTAACCCATATAGTTTAATAAATATATCCGGTTCTGAAAAAGAATATGTTTTTGAATAATAAGACTGAACGGAAAATAGGTCGTCTGGCTGAAGGGATATTAACCAGCTCACTATAGTAAGCTATTAATCTAATTCATTCCCTCTCTTGTCAGACGATTTTCTTCAGCTTATATAAAGGGTCCTTAATTGTGACGAAGTTAGTGAAGGATTTTGGCAACCCTTCCTGTCTGATAAGAAAATCCTAACCTGAATAAAACCGTCTGGGTACAGCAAGAGTAAAATGAAATAATACGTCTTCTGGGTGTAGGAATCAGGCCTGTATTCTGGGTGACATTGGAGGCCTCGTAACGCAAATATCTTAGCAATTTATTTTGTATATTACACCTTAACATTCTCTTTTATGCCACTCATATCGTTTTAATACTGATATAGCTTGCATTAATAGCATATAACTAGATACTGACATGTAATTTGTGGAATAATTTACCAAGGAAGAGGTGTTACGAAATTTCCATAGCCATTTTGAACAGAACCATATCTTTTACAAACAGTTCCTTAGATCTCTTCACTCTGCGGTTATACATATCGACTTGTATGATTACCACATAAATCATTAATACCTCAATTTCTTGGGGGCGTTGTATCGGCGCCTTTTGTTGCATTGTATCAGTATTACTAATCACCGAGGGCAAATTGCACTCTGGCCAGTAATTAAGGTACGGATCCATACGTAACAGCCGCCTTGCCCCACATACCACAGCGATACACAGGATCATTCCACCCCTGTGTTTAGTCATGGAACTATAGTGTAAGATAATAAAGGCCACACTCTTTTTACTTTAATTTGGCCTAATGTTACCAGCACTCCATCTTGAATGCTAAGTTTTATCACTAGTCTTAAAAAATTGCTTTGCAGTGTATGTAAGATCTTAGTATTGTTTTATTCTGCCACGGAACTGCGTAAAAATACAGAAAAATAATTCTAGAAAGCAAAAGGGTGAAATAACTGTCGTGGGCAGCGTTGTTGTTAGCGATATTGTAGTTAATTATATGAAACCCTTCAGTGGTACCTGGAAAGAGACGCCCTCACGTGGTGGCCCCGATATAACTGGGATCCTGGATTTCGCAAACATCCTTCAACTCCCTACTAATTCCCCAAACGATATGTGGTGGACTGTTGACGGGCAGCTTCAGACTGCAGTCCACTGGGTTCACGTTCAGATGAGTCTGGGGCAACAATGACATTGCCCTTTTGTTGGGTGATTTTTGTGTTTGGGTATTTTTTGTACCTGCAGACGATTTTTTGAAGCTTAGGAAAGACCTCTTTAACTTTAGTTAAGAATATCTCTGGCCAGTTTCGTCTGAAGTCTCATCATCATCTAATCCTGTGTTGACCCATAAGGAGCGTAGGAGTCCGGGGCTAGGCAAGTTGGCCCCGACATTTAAGATGAGAGTGACCAGCCTCACTCATCCCTAGATGGCATCACGTGAGCAATAAACCCCAACCACCCCTTGGATATAAACTGACACAGGCTCAATCCGGTTGGAGCGCCCAATTACCCACTAAGCCACCAGGCGTTATAGTTTTGTTATATGGTTACCACCCAGCGTAGTAAATGGTTTCCTGGTGTACAGGAAACATAAAGTAAACAATACTGTCTGAAAGTAGTAAATATAAAATATAAATGGCGTCACTGGATTTGGAGGGTTAAATCCATGGAAGGTAAGTTTAGGAGTGATGAGAGGCGACTGGAGAGGCTTATGTTGGGTGTCTTGAGGGACTAAGAGACAGTTTCCTGCATAAGGGAAAAGACAAAAAGTAGTATATGAGCGTGTCAGGTGTTTCACAGAAGTGATAAGAGGAAAAAAGAGATGGAGCAGACAAGGCACAAGAGGAAAAAAATTAATTTGTAAATTTGCTGGGATTTGATGGAACAAGCTAACAGTAAATAGGTCAAATCTGAAAAAGAACGGGAAATGCCAAAGTCCCCCAGTGAATTGCCTTAGTTTGCTGCTGCTGATGAGAAGGATATGATACTAATTTTGGTGACGTCCCTTTTAGTATGTTCTTAATATATTTGGAAGATATAATTCTGCTCAAGAGAAACTTATCAAACTTGATGGATGAGATATAGTCTCAATACTGAGTTTCTAAAAGCATCTGACAGTAGCGAGACTTAACAATATGAAAGCAAAGTAACTATATTTTGGGGAGATTTTGCACGTGTTTTTGTTTTCAGCTAAAACTTCAGATCTTTGCTAGCTATATTTTATCGATATATCAGTTATCGTAATATATATTTTGTCGGCTTTCCACAGATTTTTAAGCATAGCGAACTTCCGGGAAAGATGTTGATGGAATTTTAAAGAGCATAAGTAATTTAATATACACAAAATTTGTTGACGAATTTCCATAAATTTTTGGACTTAGGGATACTGTAGTCTAATGCAATTTGGCAAAAACTGCAGGAGTATTTGTGAATTAAGTTTAGAGGTTGTAGCGGGAGAGATGACTGTCTGTGTGTGTGTGTGTGCGTGTGTGTGTGTGTGTGTGTGTGTGTGTGTTCTCGTTAGGGAACCCTGTGACTGTGCGTTGTGAATGGCTTGGTTGTGTAAGGAATTATTGGCCGAGACGCCGCTGTGATAACCTAAATCAATTGCCAGATGCCATTGTTGTCCAGGTTGGCATAACAGGACGTGGCAAGAATGTGTGATGAAGTGCTGAGGGTGAGTACAAAGGGACACAGGTGGATGTAAACTGCAACAGAAGAGAAAATTACAGGAAGGCAAAAGAGAACGTGCCCAGAAGGAGTGATGAGAAGGTGTGGGGCGAGAATACAAAGACACCTAAATAACAATGAGCTACAAAAAAGATGTATTGGTCTTGAAGTTGACATCAAAGAGAAAAAGATATGTCAGCAATTTTTTCATCGCATTCATAAATTCCCCAGCCAATGCTTACAAGGGAGAGAGAGAGAGAGAGAGAGAGAGAGAGAGAGAGAGAGAGAGAGAGAGAGAGAGAGAGACAGAGAAGAGACCCGTACTACTGAAATACACTGTGCAGAAAAAAGTGTAGTTAGCAGCATTAAGAGTGTTTGCAGTTGTAATGTTTTTATGGTCTGCATCTGACAGTTATTTAGTTGTAGAAGTTATTGTGGACGCCTTTGTACGCTGACTTAACCATGAAAGGTATTAACAGTAAAATATGAGAGATAAAGAGGTTACAGTGCAGCAAAATGGTGCAGTATAGTGATGGCTTTGGTTAATCCCGTCTGTTCTATGATGCCTCCTTCACTCCCGCCACTTTCGGACTTTTTTTTATATATAGCTTAGGGAATCTCTCGTATATTTTGAATTAAAAATGTAATGAGTGCAGAATGAGATGTTATTTATTTAATTCTGAAATACAGAGTGTATCATAGCTTCATTATGGCTCCGCACCACTCTCATATAACCCTTCAGCTTATTGTGCCCTTTTCTGAAGGAATGAAATTGTCTGAGAAGAGAACTGAGTGAATTAGAAACACCACGTTCATAGTGATGGACAGAAAGTGCGCTTAAAGAACTGAGTTCAGCTCTCGAGCAGGTCATATTTTTATACAAAGTTTGTTTTTTGCCTTGTTCTTGTTCACCAAGCATTACATACGAAAACCTGAATGTAAAATTGGCTGTAAAATTGGGTCATGTTCTAGGGTAAAATGTGAATTTGCCCTAAAATATTTGTCTGCCATAATTAACCATGTGCGATTGATATGGCAGCGATAAAACCCTTATTCTTCATGCATCAGTGTGATATCCTGACTGCTGTCTTCTTCCACCCAAGGGAGAGGTGCAGAGGGTGTGTGTGAAGGATGGCTCACGTGTGTACAATGCCCGTAAAAAATATCATTACCTAGATCACTGATGATTTCACAATGAGTGTCACTGTTGTTCGATTTACTTTTTTGTGAAGCAGTTGTTCATAATGTGTTATTAGAGTCCCGTCTTTATAATTCTCTACTGGCAATAGCAGATATATACTACCATAAGAAATTAACTGGAGAATGTTTCCGAACTTCATATACTGTCTAAAAATGTATAGATGCAAAAAGTAACCAATATTTTGGAGGCCACTGTACAGTACACTGTCAGGAAAAGGCATAGTCATCGATGTACTGGGTGGGCATAATTTCGGTTAAATTAGAGCAGCAAGAAGATTTGGCACCCTATCTGTTATTGTAGTTTTCATGCACGAAGAGCAGGTGGTAGGGAATAAACTGGGTGTTTGATAAGAAAGTTCGAGTTACACGTCGCATTTTCGAGGACCGATTTCACTGTTAGATCCAGGGGAAAGTGTAAAAGGAAAAAAGTCAGTTAAAGTTCCATTATTACCTACAAAATTTATTTGCCATTTCCCCTAGTTTACCGTGCCAGGTGTATAGAGAACGCTTTAATAATTAGAAACACATCCTTGACTTATACTATGAATCGTCTGTTGTTGTTCTGTCCCCATTCTCTTTTGAACATGAACTCGTTGGACTGCAGGATGATGTTCTTTCCCGACAGCCTCCCATCTTCCTTTCAGGGGAGAGGGAGAGAGTTGAGGGATGTTTGTGTAATTGGACAGCAGCCTCGTTTATATCGTTGCCACCACACGAGGATTTCCCTGTCCAACACCCGGACCGCCTGTGTGTGGACAGTAGTGGGTCTGAATATTACACTGCTGTGAACTAGCCATTGAAAGAAGTTTCTCGTACATCCAAAGCTGGACATTCAAATTGTCAAGATAACTTCAGCCCGACTAGGACTCTATGTAAGATCCGTTTTCTTCATCCACATCTATTTTTTTTTCCCCAAGAAATTTAGGTGATATTGGTGCCGAACAGGGTGAATGATTTCAACAGGATATTTCAGTAATGGCTCTAAGATACCAAGGTAGAATTGGCGGTGGTGTGACGGTGGACTATTGTTGGATGCTGACGCGGGAATCTGATGCAGAAGACGGTACTATGAGAACCTGTATTCACAATAAAATTTACATGCAGTGCTGGAATAAATGCACTTGGCTTTGTTTCTGCATGTTACTTTAATATGCCAGTTAATATTTCTCGACTAAAAAATATTCCCGACATAACAGTGCGATAGGAGCATATTGACTTTTGACTATAAAAGAAAAGTTTCAAGGCTACATTCCCGAAAGCCTGTGCGTGATAGAGAAAAAGGAAAAACATATTTGTAACCAGCACCGTCAGTTTAACACAAATCATCCATTCGCGTTTGTGAACAAGATAAAAAGTTGAAATTTGTCGATTAGTGTTATTGTAGTTTTTGAAGCTGTGTGTGTGTGTGTGTGTGTGTGTGTGTTTTAGAGAGAGAGAGAGAGAGAGAGAAAAAGTTATGGAGATAGAGAGAGAGAGAGAGAGAGAGAGAGAGAGAGAGAGAGAGAGCAAACAGACTGCCTTTTATCAGAGATCAGATAGCAGTGCTGTCACCACCATTCACGTACCTTATAGCGTGACTTCTGAAAATGCAGTTAACTTAAACATTTTTTATTTTGCTGATACATTTTATTGCAATGTCAAACACTCAGTATGCCAAGTATGAAGAGTATGAGTGCCAGAAGCTTGAGAATCAGTTGACCTAAGTACATGATGGAACTGTTTAACAATTTTATTAAGTTTACGTTTTTCTTTTAAATTTTCTTTTATTTTTGATTCTGTAAGATGGTCTTATTCACCTTAAGGGATCTCCCTCGTATTGAAGGAGTTAAAACGCGTTCCTCCTGAGTTAAGCTTCATTATATATTTATTGCATTCAATTATTATATATTTGTCAGAAGATTTTTCGTAGATTAAGAGATCCCATTCATATTATAGAAGTTAAAATGAACCCCATTAAACTTTGATATCAGTCTGTTTATATTCCATTCTTGATCCCTCAAAACAGTTTTATTCAACTTCAGAGACCTCTAGTACTGAAAGACGAACAGCCTCCATTCATGATTTGTGTTCATTTCCATCATAATATCAGACAGTGTTACTCATCTTTATTCATTTATTTACTTATTCGTTTATCTTAATAATTTATTTATTTTTTGGCCACATAAGAGTGTGCTATATCATCTGTAACTCCTGCAGTGCGATGACATTTTGTAAAAGTTCGGATGATTTGCTTTTCACTTTAAGTTTACAAGGTAGACTTGCTTTGGTGAATGCTAAATCAGGACCCATGGAATGAAGGCGGTTTTATTTAATCAAAGAATGAAAGAGTGTGTTTAACTTACTCTAGCTTAGTTCAATAAAAACACTGACCTAACTGATTCTAAATAAGTTCTATCGATGCACAGGTCTAACTGATTCTAAATAAGCTTGTCAGAGCACAAGCCTAACTGATTCAAATTAAGTTCTGTCAAAGAACAGAGTTAAATGATTCTTGTTAAATTGTCTGAGCATAAACCATTATTTTCAATATGTTCAACCAAATTCCATACCTAACTGATTCTAAGTAAGTCGTCAGAGAGCCGTATGGTCCCTAATGAGGCTGGAAGTTGGGGCAGTTCCAGCTGAGTGAATGGGGGAGTGTGGCCGTAAACGCTAAGGGGCGCCATGAAAATTACCCCGCCTTCCATCTTCATTACCCCACCCGTCCTCTCCCAGCGCTGACGGCGAGAATCGGGGGAAAAAATAGCTTACTCTTGCGTTGCCTTGTGGTAGGGCAATGCTGGGCTGCTTCTGTGGGTTATTTCGGTCTTTGATATCCTAATCTTTTTTTTTTATATTTTTTTACTTTCACCACTGGGGGATCTCTCAAGTTTTACCTGAAAGATACAAAGGTCAACTTTTAATGCATTTTCAGAATGTTATTTTCATGATAGATTTCAGATTAAACGTTGAGGGGCAGCATCAGAATTACCTACCTGTCCTTTTTAATTACATCCGGTGCCCTAATGGCGTGTTGGAAGGAAGAATAGTAGTTTAATGCATTGCGCTGTGTTGTGGTGGGGGAATGTGCTGCATTTCAAGGGTCCTTCCGTAGTTTTGGTATAGTACTGCTGCCTCTTTGAGTTGTTCATATCTTTATTCCCTCAGTCATGAAATGTTCCATTATTCACTCATGCTACCTCCAGTCTGTTATATTTCTACTGGGAGAGATGTGTCCAAATAGACGGTTTAGATGATGTTAATGGCGCTTCATGATAACTATGACTTGCTGGGAGAATGAAAACGGGGACTACAAAGGCAAGTGTTAGCCACAGTATACTAATGCGAAATTTAAGCTGTAAACTCAGTCTCACCTGCAACAATGTCCAGCAAGAGTGTCATCCTAGCAAAGTCCGTGTTTGGTTGCACATATTACCCGAAGAATAAAGAGGCATCCAGAACGTAATTTATCCTCTCTGGCCAGTGTCTAAAATGCAGAGTTTGAGCCATGCTTGTTCTTGCTGCCTGCAAAGAATTTTATTTGCTCTTGTAGAAGCTTTTCCGACAGTAGAGGTTAGGTAGGCTCTTCATTATAGCTCACTTTTTACCTTGAGGACGTATTTCTCGTCTATTTACAGCACAAATAAGATGAAAATTGACGTCCTCGTGCTCCAGGAACAAATATCCTAAGTCTGATTGCTCATATTATCCTAAGAAATTTACCTGAACATATGCGAAAGTTTATGATATAAATGGATTGTTTGAAATTTGAAAAGCCATGGCTTTGAGGCAGGAATGAATCTTCTTGGTTATAGTCAAATTAATCCTTTATTCAGGCTACACTCTGCCATCAACTTAGCTGAAAGAGACTAGGGATCGTCGTCACCATAGCAGAATAATATTGTTCTAGAAAAAAAAACCTGAAACGTCTTTAGGCTAAAAAAAATAAACCTCTCTTTAATTCGTTTTTTTAAATGTTATTCCTAATACTTTCAGCCATTTATATTCGGCTTAGGGCATGCGCCGCTAATTGAAGGGGTTAATGAATGCTGCAAACATCCTCACCAATATCCTGAGTCTGTGCACTTTGTTCTCTTTAATTAGGCGTAAAATTTCCAGCTCTCTTTGAATGTTGAGCTGTACGTAATATATTAAAGCTTGAACATGGTGCAAGTCACGAAGAAGTGCAATGGAAAGAATATCGAGTCATAGTATTGCCTTATTCTGCCCAAGCTACTGAATCGTCTAGGAATAACATGAATAACTAGAAAGCGCTCAGAGAGCGTATACCTCCTCCAATGCCATTAAAAAGGATCGGGATCAGGATTTGTGGATATAGGATCCGCATCCGGATATGAATCCGCCCCAAAATCTGATCAACTTTTTCTTGGTCTATGGCTCACCTTTCCACAAAATTTCATTGAAATTAATAGAGACTTTACGAGATACTGTGCGGGCTACGTTTACAGACGAACAGATAATTATACAGACGGACATAAACTAATTCCGTATTAGTATTATTCACCAAGCACTACACAGAATACCAGGCTAATCGATAAGCAGTGCCAGGTGCTGCAATGCTGAATTATGCATGCACACACACAGTCTGATTCTGCCTCAAGTTGGGACAGAATGACTAAAAGATTAAGGCTTTCACGCTAAGCCATCTGTCATCGTCGTCAGCCAAGAGACAGATAGACAGATAGTTAGATAGACAAACAGATGTAGAGACATAGATAATGTACACCTCCTGAAAAAAGAAACGGGCACACAGAGACGGTGNACCCCTTGCCTGCTTCCCACATTCTTTTGGAATTAAAACCATAATTTTGGTTGCGAAAGGCAGGCTTTTATCTAGTTAAGGGTAAACGTAGGGATATTCTATTTTATTTTGCTGATCCAAAAACATTACAGTCAACTCAATAGAAGGGACAGCTGAAGAAGAACCTTAAAAAATGCGTTGAAAGCTCTAGGAATAAAAACTATAATGTAGGCTTGAAGGTGTGAGTATCTAGTGGCATGCTTCTTCCGTTACATTTTTTCAATACAGTGAGATTCGTTTTTTAGCTTAAGAGGTGGGATGGTTAAGGAGGAACCGAAAAAAAGGCATCTGAATTCCCCATTGAAACTATTAGATAAAAAAAAATGTATTATTTAGGGGAGGTTTGGAGGTTGAGGAGGGTAAACAGCGGTAGCCATCGTCACCAACACCCCACATTCTTCGGTCGCGAGTGTCGTTAGTGCCCAAGTCCCATCGATTTCCCATAACCCATTCTGCTCTTATAGCCTTTTGCCGGCCCTGCCATACCTCTCTCCCGCACCTCCTCACCGCCTTTTGTTCTCTCATCGGGTTTTTTCAATTTGTTATCGCTCACCTTTAGCAAACCGAGGCGTTATAGTTTTCGTCGGCTCGTGTGTGTGTGTGTGTGTGTGTGTGTGTGTGTGTGTGTGCGCGTTGACAAAATATCTCGAAAACTTGTTGGCGAATTTTCACCAAACTTTAACGAAATGGCAACTATATGGATGTGCAAAGATATATTACTTTTGGTGAGGATTTGATCAAAGCCGACCGAATGCCAGCCGCCATATATTTTTCGATATAGATTGGCCCTTTGTGAAACAGTGACTGAATTCCGTACAGTTTTGCGACTTTTCTTCACATTGGTTTTTGCGGACGATTGGCATTCGGCCCCTGAATGCTTTTGTTTCTGCTTTTATCTACTGTGTATGTTTCTGTGACAATCTGTTCTCTCTCTCGTTTCTTATATTTTCTAGTCCTTCCCCTTTTCTTCTTTTTCTACTCTCGTTCCCACTCTCACTGTCACTTTGTATCATTTTCATTCTCTCCAGTTACTCCTTTATTTCTTGCCCCTACTTACCGGCAAATCTTCAGTTTAGCGAGGTCTTTCCGCAACACTTTTGCTACGTACCTCTTGTCTTGCCACTTTCCACATTTTCCACCTACTAGGCTTCTTAGTACTTATGTGTACCATCTCCTCATAGTCGTATATACTACTTACTTCTCATCTCGGCTTCACTGACTGACACCTATGATGGCACATAGTTTGTCACTTTTTTTTCCCAGTGAGACACTTTCTGTTTACTTTTTCTTTTAATTGCGGGATCCAGTAAACTTTCTCCTCCTCTTCCTCCTCCTCATTATCATCATCATCATCATCACTCCGCTGGGGAACAAATGCCTCTCCCACAATTTCCACTCTGCAATATTGGCTGTTAGCTTGTTCTATCCTGTCCAAGCAAATATCCAAATTTCATCTCTACATTTTGTTTCCGTCTGTCTATTTCTTTTGCCCCATCTCTAGGTTGCCACTTATTTACCCAAGGTTCTACGAATGCCGTGACCTGCCTACATTCATTCATGCTTTACTCGTAGTCTGAGTGATTATATCCTATACATCGTCGGTTCCTTTGTCCAAGAAGATCTGTTTTTATCTGTCCATGTAAAGCCTAACATGATTCTTTGAACAGTTCATGTAGCGCTCCTGAGTACCTTGTTCATCTCTTCTAACTGCAAAGCTTTCAGCTTAATATTCTTGGTCAAGTCCCACTTTGAGAGACTCCTAGTTTTGTCAGCTATCTTGCAATGCCACCAGCTTCCTTTCTCCTGTTGTCCACATTCTACTCATCTGCTTCTCTTGCTTCCAACTCTGGCCATAGCACTCTCCTCCTTCCCCCTCTTTGCACACTTGTTGTCGCTCTCGGCACTTCCCATTCCTGTCCCCCCGCACCACCCTTGTCGCAGGAGCGGTGTGGTTGTGTGGTCATGGTATTGACCTGGTAATCCTTACAACGTTGTTTCGATCCACGATCCTGAATGGGACGATATGATTAAATGAAGGTGATGAAGAAATATAAGAAACGAGACAAGAGGTGTGGCTGTGGTTATGGTGTTGAGATGGTAATCCTTATAACGCTGGTTCGATCCCCGGCCACCATTGGAAGGACAAGATTAAGAGGAGGTGATACAGCAAAAAAAAAAAAGGAAGAAGAATACTGAATGGATATGAAAGTAAGAAGAGGTGTGGCTGTGTGGTCATGATGTTGTTCTGGTAATCCTGACATAAATTATTCGAACAAGGTTTAGAGGAAGCGATGCAGAAATGAAAAGGAACAAGAACATGGAACGAATATAGCAGCAGACACAGTGAACACACTTATGCAGAACCCTATACTCTGTCACTTTGTCTTGGCCGAAATTTGCTGTCTTTCTGTCTTAAATGCTGAACTGTAAACAAGAGATTAGCATAAGGATATGGTGCTAATTAAGAAAGAGAAGCAATGGAAAGGGGGTCGCAGTATTGTCTTATTCTTTCAGTGAGCCACGACAAAGGGAAATAAGTTACGAAACTTAATGGTGGTGATGATGGTGGTGACGATGATGATGAAAGTTATTACTGTGATTTAACCAGAAAGGCATTTATCTATGCTTGCTATCTCGAAATAATTTCTAGTCACCTTAGGAGATATATTTTCCCTCTAGAGGGGGTGGATATAGCCTTCTCAAATCCTTACATTACCGTGTCGCACTCCTAAGATGAGATGTGTGGCAGTGACCAGTGAAGGTAAAAAAAAAAAAAAACGTATTGATAGGGTTACTTTCTGTAACATCGAAATGAATGGAGCATTACTGATTAGAGTTTAAGTTTCTGCAGCAGTGTCAAACGTTTAGATTTCTAACCTTTGTGTGACCATGTTTTTTCGAATAAAAGATAATTAACGCTCATTTACATTACAAACTCCAGTTAGGCTAGTGACTAGATGGAAAGAGGGACTGACTAGCCTCCAGTCACTTCCTCTTTACATCTCTCTTCTAACCCCCTTCTTTTTTCGTTCGTTTCGCTGCCTTTTCCCTCGCAACTTTCATTATTCCCCTTTGCAGTCTTATTCTTCTTTTCTATTGTCCTTTCTTTCACTCTCATTTTCCTCCCCACACTTACTTTCTTCCTCACTGCCCGTTTCTTCCCCTTTACTGTATTTCCCCTTTGGCTTCCTCAGGCTCTATGTTTTCGCATTATAGTTTTATCCCTCCTCAAGACCCATCCCAGTTTTAATCCTGCACACTCTCTTATTAACACCCTCGTATTTTACAGCGGGTTGGGTGTCCCTTCCTGCTCATTAACCCCTTCACTACTAGGACGCCCTTTTAGTTATTTTTTTCTCGCCAATTTGATTTTTGCTCTACGGTAACAAGTCCTAATCTGTTCAGTAGGACGAGATACTCTTAATTATATTCTTGTTGTTAGCCTACCAATAGACTGTATGAGTACTGAACTTAGAAAACATATGTAGTAGTGAAGAGTGTAATGAATATACAGTACACCATATCAAATCCTTCCAGTTTTAGGAGCCTGTCGTAAGTTATATAGTCAACTTGAATCCTAATAAAAATAACTGCAAAAGTATGTGGGTATTCTTGTTATTTTACACTGCAGCTATCAGAAATCGGTTTGATAATCGCCAAGTAACAACATCGAGATTTACAAGATTTCTTGTGCATAATACATGAGTGAAATTCTTATCTTTCCAACAATCTTTGACTGCAGTTGCCTGGCTGGCATGTCACTTCAGGCACTTAGGTTCAGCGGAGATATGCCACTTTCACGAGCTACGAGGCTGTTACTGTCGCAATATCTCCTCCACTTCAGCACTCTGGCCATGTGCAGAGAATGGAGACTGAACCACTGGCAATGGAATCATGTTCTTGAAATGAGAGGTTCCTTTGCTCCTCACCCATAATATGCATTCCTCGGCTTCCCTTTGACCAGTTAAATCGTCTGGTGTTATTTAAGTCGTGCCCTTTGTCCCATCTTGCCTTTTTTAATGAAATACTGAATTTCACCAACACTGGTTCCTTATCATATTACTGAATATGTAACGTTAAATTTTTTGTTACACATTCTCTCTCTCTCTCTCTCCCATTCTTCGTACCCTCCACCACTGCATCATAGTCTCTCTGAAATATTCCGTCCTCTCACTGCTTCCTAGTCTAACATTGTCAGTCTTCATTTTATGTTATTTCTTACCAGTTGTCACCGAAACTCACTGCTTCTCTTTTTCACATGTGTCGTATTGTATAATTATCTTCGGGTAAAAATTGCACACATGTCGTTTATCACCTCTCCCTTTAATCATTTTTTCACTGCAGTTTTATATTTCAGCTTTATACGTGACGTGCTACTGCTTTTACAAGAAAATTATCGTGTAAACGGTTTAAGATAATTATTTGAAGACATTTATGGGCATTAACTTGTAAATCCCTTAGGACAAAATGGGCACCCTGTCTGTTTAAGTTATGACCCTTTCCCAGTCACTCTTTTCGTAACTGCAACTTTATTTAATCAAAGAGTCCTCTCATACTATCTCTGTTTGTGTTGTCATCTTCCCCCACTTCTCCTTGAGGTAGTGCAGGTCTTGTTCTGTCAGCTTATTTCAGCGTATTATCTACCTGCATTTGGGGTGACCGGTGTATAATACGGGTTCGTGTGCTTGCTATCTTGTTTTTACTGCCAATTGAATTCCTATGTGAGAAATCTATATATGAATTTTTCCACGCCCAAAATGTCCAGCTTACATTGTTTCTAGTCTTATAATTTTGTTTACTACCTCGCCCTTCTCCACCGCCCATCGCCATCGGAGTCTGACCTGATGACTCTCTTTTGCCTAAAATGCCCTTTATCCTTTACCTTAAGCAGTATGAAATTTATGTGGCTCAAGCCATCTAACTGTCAAGATTCCCTTGCATAGCACTCATCTTAGCAGGGTGTACTCCTCCGATCCTGCCCCATCTCTTACCACTGTTCATGTTCATCATGCAATTGTTTTTGTCTTTATCCCTTCAAATAATGTTCATTGTTTAAACACCTTCCTGAAGACAGTACCTTCCTTCACAAAGTATACTTCTCCTATCCTGACCCGAACCCATGAACATACATCCCTGTTTGCCTGCCTCATTGAATTCAGCCCCTACCCCACTTCACTCAATCAGAGGAAATTTCTATTATTTATTATACTATACCCATTACTCCTTCCACAACTTATCGATGATTTTCTTTGACTTCTTTTCTCTCTTACCTAACCTTGTGTACCCACCCTCACACACCTACACTCTGATGCTCATGGACAGAGATAGAACCTGCTGTGTCCTTTTTCGGAGGGGATACTCTGCTTCATCCTACCTAACACCTTCTCAGTGTGTTCAGTTTACCTTTTTCCGCCTTTTTTTCACAGAGACTACTCCCTCCCCTATGTCCCACCAGTAACTACCTGTCATCCTGCCCTGCCAACCCCTACCTTTATATCCTGTCCCTATCATAAAAAGAATATTACATGTATAAACTTCGATATATACTCAATATCTAAGTCAGCAGAATTTTTGTGCGTGCATTTACAAGCTTAATCCCTTCACCATTCACATCCCATCCCTTCCCTCCCCTCTTCATTCCTTCGCACACCCTCATCCTCACCCTTCAGCCCCCTCACCACTCACACCATCCCTTACTCTCATTTTCATCCATTCTCTTCTCACTACTCACCCTGACCATTCCCCCTCACCACTCACTCGCACCATTCCCCCTCAACAGTCACCCTTTCCCTTCCGCTCATAACTCACCCCTTCCCTCCTCCTCACCATTCACCCATTCCCTCCTCCCTCACCACTGACCCCTTCCCTTTCCCATACCCTCACCCCTTCCCTTCCCCAGACCCTCACTCGTTCCCTCCTCTTCATCCCTTCCCTTCCTCATTCCACTCACCATTTCCCTCCCCCTCACCATTCACCCTTTCTCACCCGCTCAATACTCATTCTTTCCTTCCCCCTCATCACTGACCCCATCCCCCTTACTACTCACCCGTCTCCCCCTTCCACCTGTTCCAGCTCTGCCTTGTAACTAATAATATCAGTATTAAGACACTAGCATATCTAGAAGGAGCTAAGTTGGTAAAGATTCATTATATTAATAAGACTGTCCACGAAAGTGCCATCTTAAAGTATCTAATAAACCAGACAAAAAAGGGGATAACAGAAAAACTACCTCTGCTGTCTGTTTGCAATTTAGCTAAGTCCTTTGATAGCGTTAGCAATTAAATTACACTCAGGTTAATAGGCTTATATTATTGCCAAGATCTTGGTGACAGAACTCAGTCTATATGTTTTGGAAAAACTTTATCATCAAAAATGGAAGTGTCATCTGGAGTGCCCCAGTTCCTTTTCAGTTCAATTCAGTATGCCATTGAGATCTCTCAGTACGTAACAGATTGGTTTCTTATACAGGATACTGATACCGCCCAGTTTATACACACAGGAAACATTAAAAACATACCAAACCTAGTTCATGGAGCAGAGTAGACTTTACACAAAGTAAAGCACTTCTTGCCTCATGCAACATGGGAAAAAACAATGTATGTTTATTGGCACAAAAGTAGTCGTATCGAAAATACCTACAGAACACCACAATACAAACTGATGTTCTCATTCAACCTAGCTCCTGTATGAAGAACTTCGGTCATTGTTTTGACTGCCATATGTTACTTGATATACACAATTACTGATATGAGTAACAACGTTGCTGGGAACCCAATGTAGAGTATATAAGCCGTAAATACGATGTGCGCACAGTCAAAAAATCATTCCAGTAGGTAGAACACTTGCTCTCAGCCTAATTAATTATGCGATGACAATGTGAGGTACAACTAATTCATCGCAGTTGAGTACAGAAGCTACAAAACTTTGCTGCTTGAATACTTGTGAGTTGAATACCTTAGTCTGACCACGTTACTTTAATCTTAGGGAAGCTGCAATCGTGAAAAGTATCTCAGAAATGTATCTTCGAGCAGTGTTTATCGATATTTAACATACTGAGAAAGAGGTTTCCTATTAGGCTTCTTACATTTCATACGGTTAGGAATATTAAAACTCAAGGATAAACACCTATTTATGAATCAATAATCAGTACTGACTATGGTTAGAGATCTGTATTAGTCAGAGGTCCGAAATAATGGAATGCCCTACTGTTATGTATATAGGAGGCAAGCAGCGTGCATACATCTGAGAATAATCTGATGAGGTAACTACTCATTTACAACATATCTCTATAATGGTTCATTTAAAGAAAAACCTGATTAATCATCTACTCAGTAATATCTCGATTTAATTAGCCACATTTTACAAGACTTGGTGCAGTGTACTAGTAGCCTACATTTTTCATGCTTATGTTGTACCTATGAAATAAAATATTAATTAAAATTTATATCTATTCAACGTATTGTGGCAATCCTTGTATTTAATATTTTCATAATTTGAATTCTAGGTAGATGTCCGCTTGCAATACACTTACAATGATGGAGGTTTGTATGAGATATCCAGTTTTAAAATATCGGAAAACTTTCATATCATTTCATTTTGTAAAATCAATCGTCCCTTCAAAACACTCTCCATATCTTACATCCGCAGTTTTTTTTTTTCCATTCTCGTTTCCTTCCCTTTCTCTTCTCACCATCCTTCCTTCCCTGTCATTCTACTCCCCTCCATCCTTCCCATCACCACCCTCACCCTGTCACTTACTCCCTCTCACACCCTCGCCTTAGCTCCCTCTCCTTACCTGTTTTACTCTCCATTTCCCTTCCGTGCTCCTCTCATCCTTCTCCTATTCGCCCATGTCTACTCCTCTCCTCTTCCCTAACGTCTCGTGCCCTCTCTCCCTCTCGCTTCCTCTTCTAACTCTTTCTGCATTTCTTTCACTCTTTCCTATCCCTCTTTCCGCCCCTCTCCTTTCTTCTCTCTGCTCATTCTTCCTTCACCCTTCCTCTCTCCCCTCTCCTTACTCCTCTTGCGTCAGCTGTGCCGTGTAACTGCATATATCAGCATGCAGGACAGGTGGAGCTCGAACGCTGTTTGATATTAAGCTGCCACGACACACTATATTACCCAATGTGGTATCAGTAACTCTCTCTCTCTCCTCAAATATATGGTTGCATGCTAGTACGTTCTCGCTAACTCTCTCATACTGGTCTACCCTCATCCTAACTCACCCATTCACTGCAACTCATCCCTGGCACTTTTTTCTTCTCTTTTCCTCTCCTTTCCTGTCCTTGATTCTGAGCACAAGAGGCCTTTTCTAAATGGAATAAAGATGCCTGACAGTAACCAGAATATAATACACATGTTAAGTCTAAGTGAAGGAGTTTACTGTATGTATTAACCTTTTCATCATGTCGACGCTTTTTTTTTTTTTTTTTTTTTTTTTGGTGCTGTCTCCAGACTTTTTTTTATTGATCTTAGTAGAAAACTTTGGTAACGACTGGGTTAATGAAGGATGTATCAGGCCCGTCCAGTCCAAAGTCTCCCATAACCTGAAGCAATAATCTGGAGGAGGGAAAAAAATCAAATAAAAAGGTTTCGTGAAGGAGTAATTACATATAACCGAATGACAGGTGAAGATGATACCTGACTTTGGAGACTAATACTTCAAGAGAACAGTAAATGATCGGTAAACGTACACGATAAAAAGATCAGCTGTCCACCATAAAGTACTGTATAACGAAAACATGAAATTACAATGTGAGGTGCTCGACAAATACTGTACCACGTCAGATGTCAGGACCAAGTGACTGCCTTTCCTAGCTTGCACGAACGGTTTTATTATGAAAGAATGTGAAAGAACTAGCTTAACTACCTGTCGTGATTAATGCCAAGAAAAGTTTGTGCAAGCTGGGAGCAAAGTGAATGAAGTAAGAATTTGGAAGAAGGAAACACTATTTTGCATTTTATCGAGCTCAAAAGAAAATCTGTAAATTTATCATTTACAACAAAAATTAATGCTTACGTTACAAAGAAACTTAAAGCAAGTAAATTCACTCACGCGCCATCCACACTCTTAAATTTAGAAACAAAGAAAATACTGGTAAACAGAGGGATATGGAGTCAGAACTGTGAAGAAGCTAGGTGATCCACTGGCCACTGCTCTTTCCGCTGCCCTCGACGTCCGTCTCTCAGGCCTGCCATACTCCAACGCGATGGAGAGATAAGGAGTCACAGAACTGCAAGAAGACTGGGTAATCTAGCTGCTAAGACACCAGGAGCAGTCTTCGGTGATCACTGCTGCTTGCACTGCTCTCTCAAATACGTCCATCTTTCGTGGTCTGCCAGGCACTAACTGATGTGTTCTCACGCCTCCAGGCTTGACTTTAAGAAAAGGGAGCGATGCTTCACTCCCGGCAGTTGAAGAGGCAGGGCAAATGGTATATACAGCATACACTAATTTCACTCAGTGATACATAATTGTCTGTGCATGAAGACAGTCACTCCTGATCAAATGACAAATGTTGTGACTATTCTACATGGAGTGCTAATGCGGAACGGTTAGAGCTGAGCGACATTTTCTGGGATTTCTTACTACATTCATAGGCCCGCATAATAATACGATGTCGCAAATTCGTGACACCAAGTCGGAAATGAAAACTCTCATTGTTTAATCTTAACAGCGAACATAATGCCAAGGCCTAGTCAATTATTCATAAAAACCATTATACAGGGTGCGTTCCACTTGGTACAACGTTCACATGTGAGGAAACAAACTTTTAAAATGATAAGTGAACATACATTACTGCTGACACTGACAAACTATTAACGAAAAGATAGGATGGTATCGATTGATAAATTGCTAAAGTAAGATACAAAGATGCAGATAGAGAGTTACATTGCCAGATAGATACATAGACAGACAGATAAAATAGAAATACAAGTAATACAGAGATAGACAATACATACAAGTTTGCAAAGAGACCTAGAGGACTGCCCATGACAGCACCACCTATCTGGCAATACATTTTTCCACGGCAATACATTTTTCCAGAGGCAGGGTTTTGGCATGCCGAGGGGCGTAGTTTTTTCACACCTAAATACTCGGTCGAGAATGAACTGCGTCGTTCTGTCCACGGGTATGCTGGTAAAAAGACTTTCGACCTCCAAAGGAGAGATGGCATGGTCATCTGCAGGGGGTGCATCCTTCAGAATCTCGAGGAACTGACTAGCTGATGTCAGGCTGTAGTCGGCACGTACGTAAGGTGTGAACATTTCATTCAATTTCTTTGCTATGGAGTAAGTAGCAGTTGGGATCTGCAAAATGATGGGACGAGGAGGGTTGCCTGGTTTGTGTGTCTTGACGTTGCCATATGCATAGCCAAGGGAGTATTCAACTCTCAGTTTAGGGAAGTGGAGGCCGTTTGTAGTGGCGTTCATAGTTTCAATCACAACGTTAACTTGTTCCTTGATTCTTCCGTGGGGTTGCGATTAATTCTCGTGAACTTGGAGGTGTCAGAGAGGATGTTGTCCAATTTTGAGAGGCAGTTCAACAAAAGCTGCCGTCTTGTCTGCTCTCCTGACTATGATGTCTCATTTGATAATAGTTGTTTGGCTTCTTGCAGGTGTCGTTTGTGGACGAAGTTGCTTTGAAAGGAGCCCCTTGTTATAAAAGTTTCAGCAATAAGGGAGGCTTGAATTTGTCTTGTTGTTTCGACTTTGCTTTCTCTATCCAATTTCTGAATATCAACTCGGAGGACTTCAATCTCGAGCCTTTTGCGGTGGGGTCGGAGTTTAGTAATAAAGTGACAGTTAAGGCCCATATTAATATTTCTTCTTGTTCCCGCGTCAGTTCAGGGTTGGGGACAAGGATAATACCTTGTCATAGGTTGTGGGAGCTTAATACAGTTGCCATACATCCTGGAACGCTCGGCAATATTTCTAGCTTCCACTCTTTGACTGTGTTGCTGCTAGATTCGGTGTAACTCATCTGCCACGGATTCTCATATTTTTTTCGGGATATCAGCTTCTTTCCATCCCGTTCAAACTTCACGGAAGACATCTTTACTCTGAGAGTCAGCTGCTGCTTCTCTTGCAGTCGGTTTGTTGTTTGTATATATCTACCTGTATTTTGCCTATATCATGTATCTATCTGTCTACCTATCTATCTACTTATCGTCTACCCTTAGGTCTATGTTCCTCAGTGTGCATTCACACTGTTCGTTTACGATGTCCAAGAGTCTCTGTCACAGCCAGTCTCGAAAATTTTTGGTTTAAATAAAATACCATCAGCATAACGAATTAAAACACCTTATGTGTGTTCGTTGTACCAGCAGACTAATTTACTTTATTTAGGTAGAGAAAGAGAGTTAGTGCAACTACATCCAACCCATGCTGTTCTGAAACCTTACTGTTAGATCAATAAAACAGCCATGATACAGCAAGAATTAATCATAGTGATATAATTCACCGTACTGATACCATAAAACTTTCATTCATGCAGGATTTATGAAAAAGAAAATATTATTATCGGTAAGAAAGATAAATACATTACTATTACTACTAAAAGCATTACGTTCATAGTTTTTGCTTCACCATTACCCTATGTGTTCTGATAATTTTAATCAGGGCGCGGCTTTTACAAATTTACGGTCGAACCACCCGGTCAGTGTGTGTGTGTGTGTGTGTGTGTGTGTGTGTGTGTGTTGCGTTCGTGTGTGCGTTTGTTTTTTCTGTATCTGTGTGCAAGCATATATGTATGTGTACGTGAGGGGGAAGGGTATATTCTTCCCTGCTGCTCACATTCAACTCAGCGAACCCTCATCTGATTTTAGCGTTCTGATACTATATTGCAGGTAAACAACGGGACCATTATAGTGCCTTTGCCTTTGTGAGTGAGCATATTATAGTGGATGCATCAAGGACAGTACTTATTATAGCACAGAATGGCAGTAATGTGGTGTAATATCCCGTCATAGTCTGGTCATATAATATTTATTTTTTAACAGAAGATGAACAGAGGAAGGAAGAACAAATTAAATAAGAAAAAAAATCTATATACCAAATAACATGTCCCCTATTTATATAAAAATAAAAAAATCTGTAAATGATGCAAAACCACTGGAAGAAATTGCAGGCCTTGTCGAAAAGAAACTGAAAAGCAGTGCAAGGCAGGAGGTGAGAATAGTGAATGCAGTGACCTGCATAGTACG
>JAGKTI010009122.1:0-30746 GCA_018397915.1 Birgus latro
CTCTCCTTAGGCTCACTTGATCAGCTTCATTTCAGACTGGGACGGGATGGAGGATTACGCTGGGGTGGACGGCTGGGGGTGCGGAGGGGGTCTGGGGAGGGGCTTTTGGGGGGAGGGAGCGACACAGTTGGGGACGTGCATTAGGGTACGCGAAGACGTTTAAATATGTATAGATGCACGTCCAGTTAGTTATCCTCCCCTACCCCACTTTTTTGCCATTTCGTGCCTAATTACCATCACGTAAGGTGGGGACAACACACACACACACACACACACACACACACACACACACACACACACACACACAGATATATAGATGGACAGATAGATATATAGAGAGAGGGGGGGAATGATTCAGCTGGGCATCCATTGTAAATTATCACCGTGATTTATGTAATGCAACACACATCATACTTTGCGTGCGTGTGACGTCGTTCTGTGGAATGAATGGTGCACCCGTCAGCGTTCATCTATGGTACACTTTATCACTAGAATGAGAGGCATAATTATACACAGCCATATATTGTTCCTGGTGTTCATTTTAGGGCTGTGGACGCCTTCTCACGGTGGCACTGATACAACTGGTCGGCTCTCCTGCTCGGTTATGCAAACGTCCAACTCCCTCCCCATCCCCAAAGAGGAGGATGGTGGACTGCAGGAGGAGGGCAACTTCAGCCTGCAGTCCACTGGGTTCATATTCAGATGAGCCTGGGATTGCAGCTACTACTACTACTACTACTACACACACACACACACACATTCCAAGCACCACACACGCACGCACATAAACAAAAGCAGAACAAGGGGGATCGGAAGAGACACAGTGGCCTAGAGAGACAATTGAGATTCCCGAGTGTAGAGGCGCTTACGTGAAGGCTGAAAAGACCTGTAACCTGACCCTACCAGCTGCCTGTGAGTGGTGGTAGGGATGGTGGTAGTTGTGGTGGGATTGTGGTAGATAATGGTGGTAGTTGTGGTGGGATTGTGGTAGATGATGGTGGTAGACTGTGGTTGTTGGTGGTGGTACCTGTGGGAGAATTTGGATGATGATGGTAATTGAGTGAACTAGGTTGATGATGGTGGTAACTGTGGTAGGACTGTAAAAGATGTTGGTGGTTTTTGTGGTATGGGATTGTGGTTGGTGGTAGTGGTTGTTGTGAGGCGACTGTAGGAGGTGGTTGTGGTAGCTGTGAGAGATTATGGGTGATGGTTGTGACTGGTTAGAGTGTGGTAACTGGTGTTTGTGGTAGTTGTGGTAGAATTTTGGTGATGGTGGATGTAAAGACGGCGGTATGTGTGGTATATGGTTGTTGTAGTTGTGGTAGGATTGTGGTGGTAGTGGTAGCTGTGGTAGAACCGTGGTAGATAGTGATAGATATGAGGACTGTGGTAAACGATTGTGGGAAATGTAACTTGGATGGATGTATGGTGGTGGTGGTACGTGTTTAGTGGGAGTGGTGTTGTGGTGGTAGTGGTGATGGTGGTGGTGTGGTAGCGGTGTGGTAGTGTGGTAGTGGTGGTGTACGGGGCTCATAATTTATCGCTGAGAGAAAAAGAACTAGCTAGATCTCTGTTAAATGTGGTTCGATATTTAAAGACTTTGTGTCAATTCCTTTCGTGTGTCAAACTCGTCATAAATTAACACCGTGCTTTTAATTCCCGAACAAAATGGAATAAAAACGAATAGGTGAACTGACTGTGCGCGACTGTAATGCTTATCAACTGTACTACAAACAATTCTGACACACAAGAACTGGTGTATCTAAATTAAGCAAACACAAGGCCAGAAAAATGCAAGGAATTGGGAGGAAGAGGGCAGTCCCGAGAAAGTGTGATCCTGATACCTTCTACCTGTTTCTTTAATTAGTGGGAAAAGTGAGGGAGCCAGGTAACTTGACCCCCCTCCCGTATTCATGTCCCTCCTCCTACATCTACTCCCCCCCCCCACCTCTCGTATTTATTTTCCTTTAGATCATATTGGGGGAGCGAAAGGGGGTGGGTGGGTCCTATTCCCCCCGTGGCTACACCTCGCCTCATTTGCAGACATACGAGCGTAATCACCCGATATGAAGTGTATCAGCAACACACCTGTATTTCAGCGGCTCATCATCATTACCGTTTCATCACTACCCTCCTTTCCTCACTACTTCCATCACCACCAACACCATAAACTTCAGCTGACAAATACATCCACTGTTCCTATACGCTCAGTTTATTTATTTATTTTTTTCTCTCTCTCATTTACCCCTGACATCTCCAGACAATTTTATTCCTCTCCAAGACAGTCTTTTCTAACTGGAGGCTAAATCTTGCCTCCATTTACCTCTCCACTCTAAGAAGCCTCCCCAGAATTGACTAAAAATCGTCTATAGTGGCAGAAATTTATCAGGAAAGCACATCATCTGGCTGAGAGGGTTAAATTTGCAACACCTGCCATCTTTTGCAACATTGAACCTGTAAAAGAAAACACCCATCAAACAGGTGGCCATTTAATTATATTACCTGTGAATATACACTGTCTTTTAAACTGCAAACTTTAGATGCATTTTTATCTTTAATAATTCCTTTACTATCATGGCACTTTTTTTTTTTACTTGGTCTTCTTATTTCTACACGATTTTGCCCGACTCGTATTGACAGGGTTAAGCGCAATACGGAATACGGAACATACGATCAGAGTTAAAATTTGCCTTATTGCGCGTCCATCCACGCTTCCTTTATTTGTGGCTACCGATTGTATGCGGTTTTATTGCTTATATATTTTTAAAGGACTGTAGGTTTATTGACTACCGGAAGCACAGGTGATGGTAATGCACAGGCAGGTAGAACTAATCTCACACACACACACACACACACACACACACACACACACATCACATCACATCACATAGGTATACTTCCTCTCTCTGGGTAACTGAGGCAACTTTACATTCGTCTCATAAATAATACAGGCTTCCATCAATAAAAAAAAAAAAATCTACACTCACCTGCTTCCTGTCGTGTGCAGAGGTGTGAAGGATGGCTAATGACGCCTGCAGATCATTCAATACACGTGGATATGTTGCGTGGGAGAGAGACACACAGGTAAGAGCTTGAAGTCCTTATTTTCTTTATCGTTTCGAGCTACACAGAACCAGTTTCTCTGAAGATGAGTTCTGTGTAGCTCAAAACGTAAGAGAAAATTAAGATTCAAGCTCTAACCTGCCTCTTCCACCTTACAATGAAGCATGCGTCGTTCTTGGCCTCTATCCAACACTTCTGCCTTGTCCTCCTTTCCCACGGTGTTTCCTTGGCCGGTCAGACTGTTGGGTGCAGTTTGTTTCCCTCTTTGTCCTATTCACCCAGGTCCCAGCAGCGCAAGTAGGGATTTGCGCCCGTAATCACGTTAGTTTTAAGAAGGATCCCTAGCTTCTCTTCCTTAGCGATTTATTTTTGGATCCGGCTGGTTAATGTCAGTTTGTACCTTTTTTTCTGCAGAGTATGGGGATATTAGAATGATTAAAAAAAAAAGTAACGTATAGAAAGAAAAATAAATCGCCATGGAGGAGGTGTTTGGGAGCTTCCTCAATCGTGTTTCAAGGAACGTTTGGATCTCTGCAGTAAGTAGCAGTCTCTTTTAATGTCTCTCATGCATTCAGTACGCATCAGTAAGGACCTGATTTGCCACGTCTCCCTCACCCTGCGCACAGTGACAACAGACTGATGATACTTAATTGCTGATGATGTGACAACTCTGCCCATCTGCTTCGAACTCTGATGCGTCACTTACTTGGTTCTTCTGTAGCGGTGAAACATTTGAAGCTTTCCCTGTTGTCCATGCAGTAGCTCATGGAAACTTATTAATGTGAATCTATGCATCAATTTGTGCACTATAAACTAAAAACGTTTGGTACAGGAGTAAATGTTATCGTTAAATTTAGAAACGAAATATAAACACCAAGTACTTCATGAACTGTCTTGAGATGTGACAGCCTCATCAGTTCGAAAAGGGTGGACCAGAGAATTACGAAGAAAAAATCTGTTGTGCTTATTATGTATTCCAAATTTGTTTCCCAGCTTTTCCTAGCACACTATATATATCACTCAGTATTAGACGTATTTAAAAGCGGGGGTCCACAGAAGTTACCTTGAATATCTCGTTAACTAAGGCTTTGTCACCTCATTTTCTCCCAAGATCATTTCCCAGACATGATGCAAGTAAAATGTGGGGCTCATCCCAAATCCCGTTAATTACTAATACCCACAATGAGTTCGTGTATTAAGTTTATCGCTTCGGGAAAACGACAGGCTTTAATTAATTTAAAATAGTTTTTTAAGAAATTTAAAATAGTTTCTGCTAAAATAAAAGTTTTCTGTATATACAGAAATGGTAGTATGAATGGATAACTCTACTATATTGGAAGTGTTGGGGCTTGCAGTTGTTGATAAGCAAAAAAACTAAATATTTACATAGGATAAGAGTGCTTTCTGTGATTAATGCTTTTCTCGAAACTTTTACCAAGGCTTATCCTCTCACGCAGCCAAAGCATTACTCCAGATGCTCTTTCTTTTACTCCGAGTTGCCTCATTTTCCCGTCAAAGATAATGATTTTTCCCTGTGGCCATTTGCCTTCCATAAGCTCCATGAGGCATTTATTCAGGATTTTCTGGAGGAGGGGGAGGACGAGGAGGACTGTGGCATCAATTATAGGAGACCTCGGTGCATGGAGANCTCTGTCGCCTCCTTCCTCCTCATTTTTTTTTTTAATAGTCTTTGTAGCTAGATCCAGAGACGGCCATTTTAATCTAGCAACAGGTTTTTGTGGCTTTTTACGAATTTTAGTTAATTTTCTCGTTATTTTGCTATATATTGTTTGCTTACTAACACCTTTTGAGGCAAGTGTAGTGACCTCTGTGTACATCTTGCCATTTCTTCTCCTGAGTACTTGGGTTTTATTTGCTCAAGAACGAGATTGAGGAAAGTCAAGGAAAAAAAATGGGCTTATCTTTCATTGTACTTACTCATATTAGTTATTACATGTGATTCCAAAAACACTGCATTATTATTATTTTTTTTAAATCTAGAATTCAACAGGGCTTGGTTTGTCAGGTCATGGAAGTCCAGAGTTGACCCCACCAATCAGAGGACGTCTACTTAAGTCTCATTCTTGCTGCCTGAGGACGATTTTATTCAGCTGAGGATATACTGAGAGCTGGAGGGGTTAGTTAAAGTCTTCCTCAACCCCTTCGCTACCAGGGGCAACTATACAAAGCTGAATAAAATCGTCTGGCAGCAGCAAGAAGGAACTACAAAAAATTACGTAATCGTGGTGGAGTGGTTAACCTCCTTCACTACGATTCCTTGCTACTTCCAGACGATTTTCTGACATAAGGGAGGGCTGTCGAACTGGAGGGGTTAGATACAGGCTTAATTAACCCATCCACAGTCAGAGAGCCTCCTTAAGCTTAATGAAATCGTCTGTAAATGGCAAGGGTAAAGTGGCAACAGACGTCATCAGATTGGAGGGGTTGACCACACTAAAAAAAAAACTCTGATTAAACCCCTTCAGTGCTGTGATGCGCGATTGTTTGAGTCTCGCTACCCCTGACGATTTTACTCAGCTTAGGAAAGAACTATGGCAATGAATTAGTTAGGGAGGTTGGTATCAAAGCCCTCTAAGTCGAGAATTTCACAGCTGAACAAAATCGTCTGCTCGTAGGGAGGCTGAAACAAAGACGACGCACTGGGACTGGAAGGGGCTTAGTGCTAAAAATCCCTCCTCAGTAACAACACTCCGTAGCACGCAAACACAAGCACATCACCGACGAGAGAGAGCAGGTGTATTGGCTGTTAGTTCAGGTGGCACTCACGATACGAACAGCGTGACCACACCTGCTCTACGGAAAGCCAGGTGGTCCTCGGAGTGGTCTACAGGCACACCTACACCTACACCCCTTGAACCAGGTAATGTGTCTATCTGTCTATCTATCTGTTTATTTTTCTTTGCAACCACCAGACGTGTATTTAGCCAGCGAGAGACATTTCGAAGAGAAGGGTGTTTTAAAAAGAGCTTTAGTTAATCCCTTTACTACGAGCGGCCCCTCCCAATACAAATGATGGTCTGGAAGTAGCAAAAATAAACACACACACACACACACACACACACACACACACACACACACACACAAACACGTCACCTCGTTCAAGGGATCCATCACAAACTCGAGACATTCTAAGGACAATCTGGCTAGGCTGGAGTGCAACACCGTAGACTCGAAGGAAACACTGCACAGGCTCGAGTGTATTTCAGTGTTGCACCTTAGCTGGGTCTCTCGGGGCGATTACTCTTTGCCCTGTGCGAGGTGGGTCATCGAGCCTCGTACAGGGAGCAGAGGGACTGAAGCGGTCGTAAAGCATCGCAAACAACACTTCAAAACACGTAAAGAAGGAGGAAAGTTACGATGAATCCAGATCACACTTTGAAGCCCATAAAGAGAAAGTTATGCTGAATCCAAACCACACTTTCTGGCGCGTCAGAGGCAAGTCGTGTTGAACGCTGAATACAAACCACACTTCAGAGCACACCACGAAGTCATGTTGAATTCAGAATGCAAGCCACACTTCAAAGCACACTGACACAGGGGCAAGGAACGATGGATCCAGGGCACAAATCACACTTCAAGACACGTCAGTAAATAAGGTAGGGTAAAGCTGAATCCAGAATTCCTTGTGGGAGAAACGTAAAGGGAACTCGTTATAGGTTAGTTCAAGCATCTTAAAATTAGGCAACACTCCAAGGCCGACTCTAGAACAGCTCCCGTCTTAATGTCTTGTTCCACTTAAGTTGCATATACATTTGTCTCAGTGTTTTCCTTTCTCCCTGTCATGATTCTGGCGATCTTGTGGCAGAGTTGCAGTGCAGGAACAAGTGTATGGATGAATGTGCACGTCGGCCTGTATGATCCACTGCCCATTAATTCATGCACTTATTTCAGCACTGTGACTCTATATGTATACTCGTCAGCTCTAAGCTCTACCCATCCTCTAATCCCACCCCTACCTGGAGGGAACTGGCAGCTAGGATACTGCACTGATGAAAGACCTGCTGTTTAGTGCACGGGTAATAGATCAAAGCATTTTTAGACTACATAAGGAAGAGCTCGAGAAGGCACTATCACTTAGGCAGTCTAGAAGAGCTTTGAAACACCAGTAATAGTTTTTTTTTCCTCAGGGATAGAGAAAGCGCAGAAACTGTAGCTCAAGACTATACACTAAATATCTTTGTGATTTTCATGGGTTTTGACGCGGCGTGAGGATGCAGGACAAAGGTGGTGGGTGGCAGGCAGGACACGTGGAGATTGCCAGGGCAGGGACGGTGGACTGAGTGGAGAACAAGTGCCCTGCCCGAGACCCATCATGTCTTGTGTCAGCCTCCCTCGTGTCAGGTCGCCTCGTGTCAGTTCTCCCCACTCCGGATGTCTATATGGAGCACCTCGGGATGGAAGAAACAGGTACTGGGTGACTGACAGGACACAGGGACAGTCACATCGCCCCATGTCAGCACGCCACACTCCGGCTGTCAGTGAGAAGCGACCTACATCACCCTCTCCTCAGTCAGATGGAGTTCCTGCTTTGGTTAGGCCGTCCACGTTTGGTTTGGTGACATCTGCGCTGCCTCGTACTCGCCACTGGGATAATAAAAGACCAAATGGAAGCTTTAGGAGGGGAGTAGAAGTAGTAGTAGAAATAGATGTAGTTGTAGTAGTAGTATCTGTAAACTCAGGCTTATCTGAATGTGTACCCGATGGACTGCAGGCTGAAGTTGCATTCTTCCTGCATGACGGTGGCGTATCATGTGTTGAACCAAGTGGATGTTTAAGAGAATGGTTCAGTATGTGCTGAAGTGAGGCAAGGGTATGTGACGTCCCCATAGATGTTCAGTGTTTAAATAGATGGGGTTATAAGAGAGGTTGAAACTCGCACTATGGAGAGAGGGATGGTGAAAATGTAGAGTAAAGAGCTGAGTATTTATTTATTTATTTTTTTATGTGTATAGATGATGCCTTGTGTCTTGCTGATAGTGAAGAGGAACTATACAGATTGGTGTACTGTCTTCTGGATACCCGTGAGAGCCGTATTTTAATATTAACGTACATAAGAGTAAGGGGCGGTTACTGAGAGAGAGGGTAATTCTGTGCGATATGCCGGTGAATAGAAAAAGACAGGCTTATGTACGTCGCCTCAGTGACAGACAAACAAGAGGCTGATAAACGTGTAAAGGAACCTGAAAGCAAAATGGAATAGGAAAGGAAAGTGATTGGTACAATGAAGACTTTGATATATAGGAAAAAAAAGTTCTTGGTGTGGGGATGCATACAAGAGGATTCCATGAAAGTGTGTCAATAGCCAGATTAATCTATGAGTGTGAGACTGGCATGGCATTAGAAAGCAAAATCAAGTAACATCAGTGACAATGAGATACACGAGGAATACATATGAAGTAAGCAGAGTGGACAGGATAGGAAATACGGTGATTTGTGAAAGATGTGGAGTAACAATTAAGGAAGTCTGTTGATCATTATGTTGAAGAAAGTGTGTTTAGATGGTGAGGTCATGTGGAGAGAATGGCAAGTATTTGGGTGGAGAAAAGGATATATGTGAATGAGCCTGAGGAAGGTAGACGGAGATGCCAAATGAATCTGTAAGTGAACGAAGAATGGAAGTTGATAAGTGAACTAAGAGAGGATCGAGTCAGTATGTTGGACGGAGGAACACATAGCAAGAATTTGGCACCCATTTTGATACCTATCTGCCAGGTAATGTTTTGTGTATAAAAAAAAGTGTAAGAAAAAGTATATGCGCCAATGAATAAGAATGTAAGGTAGGGTCAGGATTCTGTGAGCGTGAATGGGAAGTGAATAAGTGTCTGGCTCAACTCACTGGAAAACATGGTGTTGATAATTCTCACTCTATTGTGCTTCTTCATTCCCTTCTTGCTGGATCCTACCTCACTCCATCCTCAGGTGGGAAAAAATGGTGATGATGATGATGCTGGTGGTGGTGGTGATAGTGATGGTGAAGATACAGATGATGATGATGATAGTGGTGGTGAAGATGATGATGATGATGATGATGATGATAAATACACGCTCACATACCTTACGTCGAGTGGGAAGCAAGGCACGCCAGATATCCTTTTCTCATAATCAGTTAGTCAGAAATCATTTAAAAGTTGAAGATAATGATGTTGTGAATATTCCGATTGCAAGATGTTGGTGGCAATTTCACTATAGTCCTTTGCAATCCTGTGTATGATGCTTTGTTGTTTTTCTTTTTTGTGTGTTGCTGCAAGTGTTGGTGCTCTGAATCTGTGTGTGTGTGTATGTGTGTGTGTGTGTATTCTGAAGTATTGTATGTGGGTGTATGTTTTGAAGTGCCGAATGTTTATGTGTTTTGATGCAATGTGTGTGTGTGTGTGTGTGTGTGTGTGTGTGTGTGTGTGTGTGTGTACGGGAGCTGGTGTGGCCCCGGATCTCTGCTCTCCACTAGCGTGCCGAATGGTGAAGCTCAAGTATATATGTGTGGGGTGCCTGAGGGGGGCGAAGGGGACGGGGGAGAAGGGTGGAAGATGGAAGGGGCAGAGTGAGTGGAGGGGGACGGGTGGAGGGGACAGAAGCGAGGGTGGAGGAGACCGATTTAGTGGCCAGGGTGGGAGGAATGGGAAGAGGGTGGATGGAGCAAACAGAGGAGAGGGAGAGGGGTGGAGAGGACGGTGGGGAAGAGTGGGGGGGAAGGGGTAGAGTCAGATGAGAGTGAGGGGACAGGTGGAGAGGGCGATGAAGAATGCGTGAGGAGGGGAAGGGTGTTTGGGGCGGGAGGGGAAGGGGGTAGGGGTAAGGTAGGAGGGTGCAGGGGGCAAGTGGAGAGGGCACAGTGGGGGATCGAGGCGCGTGGCACAACTTGGCATGTGGCACTCCCTCTAGGCACCTCCTCGTGATGAAGCATACGCCTGTCTCGCGCACCATCTACCCTCGTCCAGACATACATGTGTGTGTGTGAGGTGGTGTGTGAGTGAGCTGGTATATGGGTGACATGACGTGTGGATGAAGTGGTGTGTGGGTGAGGTGGTGTGAGGTGTGTGAGGGAGCTGGTGTCCTGTATGCGAGTAAGACGATGTGCGATAGGTGTGCTGATGATGATTAGTGTGTGCGTGAGATGGTGTGCAGTACGGGCGTGAGCGGGAAGAAAATGGAACAGGTTCATGGCGAAAACAGATCCACGGAAGGAATACGTAAGGTATCTCATGGAGGGAAAGTAAGTCTCCGTGGAACAGGTAAATCCCCCCATGGTAGAATATATCTGTTGGAGAATAGGGTAAGCGTCAAATGGGAGAAAAAAAAGTACATGGCGGGAGTACAATCATGCTTAAAATAGGGTCCTTTAGGAATAAGTCCACGTAAAAAAATAGCCCCAAGTAGGAAAATATGCCAAATGGGAAAAACGAATATCATCACCCAGGTCAGTGAGTATGTTTGGCGAGCGTAAACAAAGTGCATGAAGCTCTCCCGGTATTTCTGCACTTTACTGTACTTAAGTTGCTTATAAAATTGCTTGTTCATATACTCATCTTCACTCATACGCTACCATACAGCCTCAAAACCGAGCTAGAGAGTACCTTAACGTGAAAAAAATGTGGAAAACTAAATTATTTCTGATGATAGGTTACTACATATAGACGTGTTTATTTTGGAGATTTGTTAAACTTCTTCATAAAAACTGCTCCTCGTTGCTTGGCCGCCCTGCCTGACACTCGGCACTCGGCCAGCACTTACGTCATCACTTTTAGGGGTCAGGCGTGTGATGTAATAGTGCAGTCGGGAAGTTTTCACCTGACGGAACTGAGTCACTTCCTTAAATTTAGCACTGTCGTGGTTGTATGAGATTCGAGCCTTAATGATGAGGTAGAAATGAGTCTCCTTGGTCACTAGTCTAGTCTTACCTGTGTCCTTGACCTCTGATTGCTTAAAAACCGAATCATTTCATTTCTGCTTCTATCTCAACCCTTCATCCAATCTTCTGAAAAAAATGGACAGAATGGATAAAAATTCTTAAGTTTATTTTGCTAGGCTGACGTTCTCTCAGTCTTCTTTACCGATTTACTCCGCGCATCACACCTCAGTATCCTCTTACCACCGTCGATATTCAGAAAGGTAAATAAACAAGCAAGGAGATATTCACAGGTGGTACGTAAGGTTAAGTCGCTCATGAAGAGGTGTTGCGAGCCTTCCTGTGCCAATGGGAATATGAGTCAGGGCAGAGATCCATATGGCACTCGGCCCAACACAAGCGCATGCCAAACATCACGTAGCACAAGGTGGTGATAGAGAGGGGGCGTACATTTCTTCACGTGCTGAGAGGCATGAGAGCTGCACGTGAGGTTATACTTCTGATGGGAAAATGGATGATGATGATGATGATGATGATGATGATGATGATGGTTATGATGGTTGGTGATGGTGATGATGATGGATGATGGTTATGATGGATGATGGTGATGATGATGATGATGATGATGATGATGGTGATGATGACGATGGTTGGTGATGACTGAAGGATGATGATGATGGGGGTGATGATGATGATGGACGAGTGTGTGTGTCTGTGTGTGTGTGTGTGAGTGTGACCGTAGGCTACATTAAAAAAAACCTTTAAATCTGTTCATTAATACAGCTTAATGCCGAAAACCAGAACAAAATTATCAGGTAATTAAAAGTGACAGCAATTTTCAAAGAAGGAAGTATTTTGGAAGTGTAGTCTTGCTTGAGCCCTTCAGTGCGATGGCTTTTTTCTTTGTATTGTTGTCTGCGTTATTTATCTCAAATTGTGGCGACCATCATCCACTCACATGATGGAGTGCTGCCTACTTCTTCCTTTAACTCTGTCATTCTATTTCCTGTATCTGCCCTCCTCTCTTCCTATTTCTCCCATCTCTCCTGTCACTTTTTAGTTTCCTTCTTTCCCTTTCAGGTGGCTTTACATTGAGTGACAAACCTAATAGTTTTCTGTAAGGAAATAATTTACAAAGCTGGGTGGTAACCATATAACCAACTCATACGTGCTCCCAACATGTCAACAAGTGGGTTGGCGGAGGGTTAGTGCCCCTCCCCGTAAAATAACTAACTCAAAGACAAGTGGCCGCCCCTAGTGGGATTGTGGGGCCTAGATATAGTTATTCACCTTAGGAAAGATCTCCCATACTGAATAGGTCGATGAAGTTTGCCTCTAAATCCTCGAGTTCGAAACCACTCTTCTAAGCTGAGCAACAACGTCACAATAAACACAGGGATTTTAACCAGCAACTTAAAACTACGCGAACAATAACAATGAACAGCTTTGTCTAGTCTAATGCTATGGCTTCCTCCAGGCCAGCGTCGTTCTCCTTCAGGGGTTGGTCCTTCCACTTCTAAAGACGCTGATAAGGGGATATATCTTTTACTCTTGATATAAGGCATCCCGTAGACGCAACCTTGGGCGTCAGGAGGCTCACAGGATAGGGTATGAAGGATTATCAGCCTTAATGACCTCGTGCAATCGCTGGGCATTAAATAATAATAATAATAATAATAAAATGAAATAAAACGCTGCATATACTCCTCCAGCAGACGGGTGCCTGTATAGCGTGTTTGTAGTATCGTCATTCAACATTCCTTCCTTTTGCGAGTTCATGCAATTTTTCTCATCCATTCTTCTGCAGTTTCGCCTCCTATGCTTGTTTTCTCTCCCTCAGCTCGTTTTCTTCTCGGTAACGTGGGTAAGCACAATTCTCACAGGACGTCAATGTATCACTTTGCTCTCCTGTATGGTCCTCAGCGACAGAGTTCCCACTTTTTGAACTTTTACTGCATGGTAAATAAAGAAATGATGATGATAATAATAATAATAATAATAATAATAATAATAAATAAAACTTACGATCACGCTTGTCGTAGCAAATCTCATTCCTTCGTAGTAATATCTATTCCTGGGTTGACCAGCGCCACCTGAACTGACACAAACATGACCATATATGAACGGATACATAATTGTCTGGAAAATGGAGCATCACCACAAAAATTTAATCGGCTCTCCCTTGGCACATGGCCCACAGACAAACAATATTTCATTTAAATTCATCGATAAGTTTCTGAGATATCTTGCGGACTAACGAGCAAAAAGCAGTTCTGAACGGGGAATCGAACTCGGATCATCACCAAAATTTAATCACCTCCTCCTTGGCCCATGACACACGTATCCTCAAAGTTTCATTAAAATCCATAAACAATTTTTGGAGATATCTTGAGAACAGACAGACGGGGGTAATGGCAGAGATGATGCAAATATAAAGAAAGACCAAAATAACCTACTTTCCTGCTGATAATAGCCATTCCTGCTCTTAGTACCGGACTCTTAGCACTCTTTAACGTTGCCCATAAGAGCTGTATCGGGCTTTTGGGATCAACACTGGAATTTTGCCCTTTCCTAAAACCACGGGATCTAGGGATTTCCTTTCGCCCGTTCGATATATTTCACGTTGTCCTGGATTTTCTCATTTGCTGTGAATATTGGTCAAAAATGAGTATGGATAGTTAAATTTCCACTGACTAATCCGGGAGCTGGTGGAGGTGATTAGCTAGGGAGGCGAAGGTGAGAATAGCACTGTGTTAGGTGGCGCTGGGTTTGATTTAGTTTGGTTAGGTTAGGCTTGGTTTGATTAGGCTGTTAGATGTGGTTTGGTCAGACTAGATTTGGTATGATTTGGATTGGTTTGAATGGATTAGGTTAGGTTAGGATAGGTTAGACTGGGTTAGGATAGGCTAGATTGGGTTAGGATAGATTTGTCTTAGTTTAGGATAGGTTAAGCTAAGTAAGATAACTCGAGAAAAAGGCCATTTTCGATAAAAATGGTAAAAATCTTATTAATCATTAAAACGAAAGGAAAACTTCAAAGCTCTGCAAAACTGATGGTCGTAGAGAAACACAAACTGGCCCCCTGCTTTACATACCTTGTGTCATTTAAACGGTTCCTGTGTAAATACCTGTTCAACCGTGTCTACAGGTCTGCTAACACAATACTACATGTAACAAGAGTGGAACTGCTGTGGGACCTGAGGCGAGGCTCTTGTTTCAGTTTGTGGTAAAACGTAAGTAGCCTTAACAGAGAGATCCACTTATATGGGACCGCTTTGATGTCTCACTAGGCTGAAATGAAACACTCTTACTATCGTTGTCCCCAGATGGCGCTAACTCAGGTGTCAGCTGATGGCAGATTTGGATTCTCCATGTCAAATTACCCCCGATGGTACCATTTTTATGCCTCCAAAGGCCTCCTAGTAACCAATCCTCCAAAAGCAGATGAAGGACGCTGGCCACTCACTGAACTAGCTATCGCTCCAGGTAAAGACAATGACCGTGGCTGCCATTTGAATCCAGCACCTCTCACTGGATCACGATACCCGATGCCCTGGATGGCGGTATTTTATCTGGGCGGGATGTTGGCTGTTCGACAAAGTTTTCCGAGTGTACAGTCAGCTCGGGTCATTGAAACTCCACCAGATAATTATCATGGTGGCAAACATCAGTGTGAGAAACGCACGTATCCCTTACCATTATCAGTAAATACTTGAAATTCCTGAGAAAGGGAGAGAGAGAGAGAGAGAGACTTAGGTACTGTACCGTATAATCAGATTGTACTAAATCACTTTCCTACTGCATGTAACATCAATACAACGCCCACAACAACAGAGTATGAGAATGAAGGATACTCTTCGATGTTCGAGAGAAGAGAAATACAGAAGGGGGAAAACAACACTGGAAGGGGATTGGATCTCATGTTCGGGGAGGAAAGAGAAATATGGAAGGAAGGACAGCGTTAGCAGAGGATTAGATTCTGTTTGGCGTTCTGAGAGGAATGAGAAGTACAGATGGCAGGACATTACGCTGGTAGGGGATTGAATTCTCTGACGTTCGAGGGGAATGAGAAAAATGGAAGGCAGTACACAATGCTGACAGAGGCTTGGATACTTTTTCATGCTCGGGGAGGAGTAAGAAAATTAACATGGAAGTCAGGGCACAGAGCTGGATGGGGAATGTGGATGAACTTCTGCAAGTGAGTGAACCCTCTGAACTGAGTGAATGAGGGGCATGTGTGAGTCATGAAGGCCGCTGGGAACTAAAGATCATTGAGGCTTTTTCGGGCACACTGCCAAAGGAACGTATTCACTAACTTTCTTTGACTTGCCTGTTTTTACTCTGATTTTTACCCTTGCTATCTCCAGACGACTTTATTCGAGTTAGAGGGAGATTTTAGAAACGAGAGGGGTTAGTCTGAGCCCTTACTAACCCCTCCTCCACCAGGGGGGGTTTTCCCGAATTGGTAAAATCGTCTGGTAGAGGCAAGAATATGCGGGGGAAAAAAAAATACACGTCTTTCGAGTTAATAAATCCACTCCCATGAAATATTGCTTACTTCATTATCGCCATGTCCAGACGATTTGTTTATTTATTTACTTGGAAGGGTCTATGGATCTGATTGGTTTAGATATGTCCTTTATTACCCTTTTAGCTAACAGTGGTCCATCCTAAGTTCAATAAAATCTCTCTCTCTCTACTGTTCCTTCTTGCCTCCCTTCCACTCTTCCCTCCCTCCCTCTCTCCCTTCCTGCCTGCTGGACTGTCGCTTCTTTGTACTTCCGCTTCTCGCCATCAGTGCATCATGAAACTTCCGGTAGATTCTGAGGCAAATATGTGACTAAAACGTGTAAGTAAATTTTTTGAAGTTAATCTAGCGGAGGACTGATAGCTCCACCAACCACGACAATGCTCCAGTACACTCATTCTATCTCACCCGGATTTTTTTTTTTTTTTGGCCAAACACAGGATCACACATGTCCAGCAGGCTCCTTACTCTCCTGACATGCTCCCTGCGACTTTTGGTTACCTCCTAAATTGAAGATCCCGCTGAGGGGCTCGAGAGTTGAGGACAGAATTGAGATCAAGACAAATGCGACAAAGATCCTAGCGAGTTCAAAAACTGACCTTTGAAAATGTCCCCAGCAGTGAAAGGATCTCTGGGCTAAGTGTGTTGAGTCCTAAGGGGCATACTTTGAAGGGGATTAAAGTCTAAGTAAGCTTGTTTTTCTTTTCTTTTCATCAGCTAAAGGTCGGATGCTTTTCAATCAGACCTCGTATTGTCTTAAGCAAAAATTTACCGACAGTTCCTTACCAGCATTGTATCCTGCCTTCCATTTTTCCATTCCCTCCCAGAAAGTTAGAGTATATTTTCTTTCCATACGCTTTTGTTGTGTGATTAATACTGACATCACATAAAAAAAAGCTTTCACGTAACATCCTTCGTAGCCGTCAGAGAAGTCTCGGCGAGGTTTTGAAAGTGAACGTTTAAGTGTGACCTCATAAGAAAGGCTGAACTTGTCTTGGCAAAAAAAAAACTCCCCGTCTTAAGTTGTAATCCCTTGAAAGCTATCAGTGTATCTAATTTCTCTAGGGGTGAATAATACACAAACAGTATTTTTGTTTTATGCCACACGTCAACATTCCGTGGGCCACGTACCACCACCAGGGAGGGACAAATGCTCCAGCTATTGGCTTAGGTGGCACTAAGGAAACCAATAGCGAGGCGCCATTTGTCCCGCTAGGCCAGGGAGTGTTCTGATTGGCCAGGTGGCAGCAAGGTAAGAGCCCGGCCCTTCAGAAGACTGACTGGCTGAGGTGGCGGACCTGGAAGGGAGATAGGGCTTAACAGGTCACTCTAGCCGCAGTCTAAGCCTTAGGTGCTTACATTATGCTTAGAAGTGCTGCTTGAAAGAGGGAAGGCAGCCCGTCACAGTTGTAATAAACGTAGAGAATCAAGTCTGGAAATTTATAGGCTTTAATCGTTGAGCTAGATCATGTAATTTTAGTGGCTTCAAGGTGGAATTACTGTATGTGCCTGGAAAAGCTGAATCTCATTGTCATCCGTCTTCCTCTCGAGACTTGGCCTTGAAACCACTCAAAAGAAATGTAATAACGACAACAGTATTCACTAATCAAGCGCATATAACACTACCTAATTGAACATACTGCTGTTACTTGTGCAATTTTACTTTAAAGTGATTATCTAACCAGACTTTGGTGACCGAATGTATCCCTAATCCTTCGCACACATCCAGATAGAGCATTGACCGTCACTGCTGGCTTGATCGCGACATGCTAAACCCACAAACAGGACAGGAGTTAAAGGAAGCAACACTCCAGTTTGCCGTCAAGTCGTGATGAATCTTGGACACTTCTCTCTGGGTCCAATGGCCTTTTTCTTGAAGACTGGGCTCAGCGAGATTATATTCTGCAGTCAACACAGTATCAGCAAAAAAGTCGCACAACAGTCCCATCACACTGTCGTCTTCCTCCTGAGGTCGCTTCCGGGGACACTGGTGCTTCGGGCCTGTTCGAATCCTCAGGTGAATCTCTCTGATGGACGAGACTTTTGGTTTTAGCTGAATATCCCTCACGTATTTTCCTTGTGCTAAATTTGTTTCTGAATTTAAGACACCACATGATTTCTCTTTATAGCACATGTATCCAATTCTTATCAAGATTTGTTTAGATTCCTGGTTCGAATTCTTTTCTTACTGACGATTTATTTTCTTCCCAGTTTATACACAGCCGGAATTATTAAGCCTTTGATGTTAAAAACACATTTGCCAATCAAGCGTGTCAGCTGGTTGGAAGCTTTTGATGCTGATAAACTTGAGTCGTGAGTCAGCCACTTGGGAATTAAACTTTCGATGCTGACAACACACTTTAGCCAGCCTCACACATCAGCAGCCACTGTGTCAGCCCGGGGGACATCAGGAGGCAGTAAGCTGGGCCTGCAGCAGTGGGTGGGATGGGGTGGTGAGGGCGGGACGGGGTGGTGAGGGCGGGACGGGGTGATGAAGGCGGGGGCGCGAGGACCACCGGGGACATTACGACGGATCGAGTGGCGACCAGCGCCCCTTCCATGACCCGCTCTGCGTATGGTCACCTCCTTGTTTGTCTGTCTGTATAGGCCAGGTGAGCTGTGACCTCTAACCTGGCATGCTGTATAAAAAGAAGGCATACATTAGTGCCTATCAACTACACGAGGATCTTTCGGGCAGATACCCAGTTTTTACTAACCCACCCTTCTTGCAAACTAAGACAAACAACCGTCGAATTTATAGTCCAGGTCCCTAGTTCAGTTTTAATTTCGAATGGGCTTGAGTCAAAAAAGCCTTGCCTAAAAATCTCATGATAAGACCAGGAATCGAACCCAGGCTATAAAAAAAAAGGCTTTTGGTGAGGTTTCAATGAGTAGCAATAAGTAGCGTTTTTTAAGTAGCAAGGTTAGCATTTTTTTGCCAATTATTGCCTAGTTTTAGCAATTTTAGCTTATATCTTACCTAGTTTTTTTTAATTTTTTGCGTTTAATGACTAACACTTTTCCTGAGCAAGTGTGTTGACCTCTGTGAGCTGTGACAAATCTATAATCAGGTATATCAATTTTGACGATATAATGCAACAAAATATGATCTGTCACATCTTATATACTCATCCAGCAAGATTATTTGAAGAACTTTATACTTACTGATTAATGTGTGAATGTTACCTGCGTATGTGTGTGTATGTGTGTGCTTATGTGTGTGTGTGTGTGTGTGTATACAGGTCCAGCTCCTGTATCCCCGGTAGTCTGGTCACCACTGAGGAAAGACACGTGGCAGGCGGGTATATATGTGCTGGAGGAAAGGCAGGGAGGGAGAGAGGGAGGGAGAGGGTTGAGGAAGGAGAGGGAGGGGTGGGGGAAGGGTAGGGTGAGGGTGAGGGCTGACGCGAGGCTGGGGAAGGCAGGGATAGGGAGGGTGGGGGTGTTGAAGAGGCAGGTGGTCGGAGAGAGTGGAGGAAAACATGGAGAGGGGTTGTGAGAGGGGTCCAACCTGGGAGAGAGAGAAGGGAGGGGAACTGGGGAGGGGGAAGGGCCGTGGTAGGGTGGGGAAAAATGTATAGGAGGATGGTAGGGGAAAGGGTGGGGGTGAGGAGGAAGGAGGGGGGTGTTTTAGAGGGAAAGGGAGGAGAGTGTGGGAGGAGGGAGAGGAAAGGGAGGTGAAGATAGGGGAGAATAGACAGGGAGGTACTGGTTGGCCGGGGTTGGTAGAGGGACGGGTGGGGGGGCTAGAAGGGGAGAGAGAAAGCCTGAAGAGTAGGGAGGTGATAGGAGTGAGGTGGGGAAGACGGGAGTGGGGAGAACACAGAGGGAGGGGAAGGGAGACGGGAGTGAGGGATGAGATTCGTGGAGGGGAGGGACGGAGGATGGGGCCAGTAGAGGGGTAGGGGGATGAGGCTAGGCTGTGGCAGGGGGTAGAGGGGGCAGGGGAAAGGCTGGCATCGACCTTCCCCTGTCACGAGCTGAATTCCGTCCACCAGGTGCCACCAAGGCCGCGTGATGCTAAAGACTCATCCATTTTTTGTAGCCACGTTCTATTTCAGCGACGTCCCAAGATAGAAGGGCTAACAACAGCACCTCAGCCACTTCACACCCGTGACGTATTGCTTAATTTGATTCAGGCTTATCCCAGACGATTAAAAGATAGTTTAGGATGGAGCTCTGTTGGTGAAAGATTAATGAAGGCTGTCTAACCCCATCTACCTCGACATCCCTCTCCTAAGCTGAATAAAATCAACACCAGGAGAATATACGTCACCGGACTGAAGAGGTTAAAGATAGATACAATAGTGGGCACGATAGATTATACTGAACGTGATGAGTTATAAAGGAGTACAGAGGAAAGCAAACAGCAGTGGATCTTTTGGTCTTAGCGAGGCTGTTATAGAGTTATAACTAAGATATCTATTCTATGAGACAAGGATAGAAGACCAGGAACGCTACCCCCACCCATCTGTCCCTCCAGCCGAAGCAAAAGTAAAAAGGAAATTTAATAAGACAAGAATGAAAGCAAGTAGTATTCTGAGCTGTCTTTACTTATAAGGAAAATAATACCACATCAATACAGCTATAAAATTCTACAACCCAACTCTATATCATCGTCCAAGAAACCTCACAGGCCTTCAAGACATCAAAGCATTTCTTAATTTTAAAGTTGCTGAGAGATCCCTATGTTTACACTACAAACTTGGGGAGAGAAGTATCAGGGCTGCAGGCTTCATTTGCAGGCTTTATTTGCACGCTTTATTTGCAGGCTTCATTTTTAGATGCGGGAGCTTCTCTTGGATCGGCCATGTTAGTCAGTCACACCTCAATAATGCGTACAACAAGACATCAGTGGCAGGTTGAAATACTTTATCTAGGCAAAAATGAGAAAAAATAAGTAAAGAGGTCCTCAATAGATATGGGAATATGGGGGGTTTAGTTATGTCCGAAAATCCTTATGGAGAAGCTGACTGACCAGGCCACTCCCAAAAAATTACCGCATCTAAAAGAGAAGGAGAGAGAGGAGAAAGATTTTTTTTTTTTTTTATAATCACTGGAAGATGTATCACGTGCTTGTTCACTGAGGACCACGTGGTTTTGTTTATGTTCACCCCACATAAACAAAGCCACGTGGTCGGAGGTAGAGCTGAGTGATGACGTGAGGGGGTAAGGTGTGTCAGGCGTCACTCAGGTTGGCACGAGGAACCCAGACGCTGTGTGTGTAAGCTGGTTCCCGTGACGCAGGGGCCAACACCAAAATTAGGAAACGGGGGAGGAAAGAAACCACGGGAAGTCAGTTTTGCGAAGGCACAGAAGCAGAGTGGAGGAGACTGTCATACCTAGGACTGTAGTCGACTGTAGGTGGTGTAGGAGGCACCGTGGCACCACCTCCTTAGCGATTTATTTTGCATATTATACCTTAGTTATCTCTGACGATATAGTTTACAGAGTACATTTTAACAGTCACTTAAACACTTAGGAAAAAGTGTTACGGAACCAAGTTAACTTAGAATACAACCTATACTTGCCATTACCCTTAAGTGGTATGCTAAGCAGTTTACAGTGCACAGTTAAGTTCAGACGTCCTTGGTACAGAGGCTTGAGGTATCAGTCTTTGAAGATAAGGAAGAAGTGCTTTTGTCACACTACCTCCTGACCTCTAATGGGAGGTTATTAGAGGTCAGATGGATATCCTGACCCGTATCAAGTAGACTGTGTGAGATCGTTAAGGTAGATTTACTATTACTTAAAGAAATTCATCACTTCTGTCATATCTTTCACAATGCGCCACTTACTGTACCACGGATTTGTGGTTACAGCTGTACATTAAAGCGTCGCAGTGTTATATAGTGCAAGTCTTACAGATGTTGTGAGAGAGGCCTGTGATTTAACTACTGTAACACTCAACTAAATATATTATTGCTCCGTTTTTTGTATTTTGATCAATATATACGATGCTTTGGAGTGACCTGCATTAAAAAAACAGCCTTTAAAACAGTCCTTCAAACGGGAAACGCTTTAGCCTCAGAGGGGGAAGCGCATGGGGGAAAAATCGCTCTAACGTCCATAGCTACTCCGCCTACCTCAGTATTATTTCCATTAATGAGCAGTGACTACTATGCCTGATGGTAACCTTACTAGATACGAATATAGATTAGCCTTGATTTTAGAAGTGGAGAGGAAGCAGGAAGGTGTGGATGAGGAAATAATCTCAGAACTCGTGATTGGGTGGAGTAATGTAGTCCCGTGATGGTGGAGACTGCCAGGCTGCTTCAGTCACGAGTGTTGGTGCCTCCCCTCCCTTCCCCGCCCCCTGCTCCCCCTCATCACTCCCTGCCCCCTCTTTCCCCACCCCTCACTGCCCTCATCCCCGCTCACCACTTCCCTCTTCTTCCCCCTTCTCCCGTCACCACTCACTGCCCCCTCTTCCCCTTCGCTCTTGCCTCCCTCATCCCCTTTACTACCCTTCCCTAACCCCTCATAGCCCCCTCTTCCCCCTCACCCTTCACTTCCCTCTGACACCCCTCCCCTCCATGTCGTCTTCCCTGCCTGGTCCTCCCCTCCCCTTTACCTGGTGCTTAATTTTCCCCCTGCACCACCAGATCTACCCTCTTTCCCCCCTCCCCCTACACCCTGTTTTCCCTCTCTCCTCCCTCCCTGTTCCCCCCTGTCTTCCCCTCTCCCCTCCCTCCCTGTACACCCCTGTCTTCCCCTCTCCACTCCCTCCCTGTTCACCCCAGTCTTCCCCTCTCCCCTCCCTGTACACCCCGTCTCTCCCTCAACCCCCACCCCATGTTCTATTGCCAGCTGGACTCATACCGAGGTATACCCTGCCATTTAAGAGTCCGCCCCTGTCAAACCAGTGGCAGGGCAGACACCATGTGGCCTGAACGGTGCGTGTCCTCCCGTCTAAACAAGGTAGGAATCTCCTCACCTGATTCTCACCTGTCACCTCACCTCTAATTATCTACTCGCACAGACCTACCTGCTTCTCGTCTGTTACTGCGCTTTGTGTGTGTGTGTGTGTGTGTGTGTATGTGTGTGTGTGTTTAACTTGAAGATCCTACCCTCTTTTTGCTCAGTTGAATGGCAAGTGCAAGTTGGGTTGATTTGACTGGTAACCAAGGAGACTCATTCTTAATATGGTTCATCGAGTTTTGCGGAACAACGACTTGGCGTTTAAGGTGTGGGAGTGGCACAGTTCCGTCAGATGAAACCTAAACCATATTAGTAAAGTTACCCCTAAGCTCAAATCCACCATTATTTTTCCTTACTTGCTTATACTGTCTTTATTTCACAGGTCCACCTTGCTCCTCCTCCCTCTAAGTTGTCTTAATCCTTTCGCTTCAGAGATTTAATCCCCCTACAGTTACTTCACCTTCTTCCGTACCCGGATTTTTTATGTCTTCTTAGTAATATTGTAACTGTGTAAATTGGAGGAAGGGCGACGAAATGACAGGGAACGGGGCGACATGGAGGCGATTTGTTTGTGGCCACCCTTTACGAGATCAAGGAGACTCGCTATAAGTAGATACAAACGGCCGTAAATCTATCCAGACAAATTATGAGAGTTGTATCTGAGTTAATGATGGTGATGATAATGATTTGAATAGAAATAAGAGTTCTATTTGTCTATCTAATGCCAGACGCCTTAATCCCGTAAGGGGTGGCTACAAACAAATCGCCTCCATGTCACCCTGTCTCCCTGCATTTCACTGCCCTGCCCCCAACTCTCATCCCCCTCTCTCATATACCTCTCCACTTCATCCCTTCACCTCATCCTTGGCCTTTCCCTCCCTCTCCCCCCTTCCACATCACTCTCATACACTCTCCTCGTTAGTCTCTCGCTTTCCATCCTCTCCACATGGCCAAACCACCTCAGTGTATTTCTCCTAAAGCTTTCTATCACATCCACATCCACACCACAACGCTCCTTCACTTCTTCATTTTTCAGTCTGTCTCCCCGTGTATAAGAGGTTCGTTACAGATATTCAGAAGATGAAGGAAGCAAGTCTTATTTATCAGGCGGATATATTGAAATGGCTGTTGAATTCCAAACGTATATATTGACAAACGTTCTAAAATTTCAGGTACATGCACCAAGCCTCTCAAGAAGAACTCACAGATGTCTTGAATACTGCCAAGGAGTCGAGGAGGACGAGGGAACTTAGTCATCGCCGTGGCCTGTGAGGAGTTTGTCTTCTTCGAGAGGGTGGTCATCAGGACTGGCTATCACCTCCTCGCCTAGCTCACGTATCAGCTGGTAAAAGAAGCACTTATTAGGACACTTAAGGACACTTACTAGGACACTTACTAGAACGTGTACCAAGCCTTTAGCAACTTAGAACCAGAAGCCAGCAAAGTGAGAAGTAGAAGAGATTAAACGATAGGTAAAATTCTCTCCCAAACTCTGCCTTGTTGATACTTCCTTCTCACTTGGATACTTCATCTCTAGCTTCCTTTTTGGTCGTCCTATGGACGCTTTTGTAGACGGCTACCGTTCTTCTCCTAAAGCTATCAACAGTGGTGTTCCCCAGCGTTCTGTCCTATCACCAACTCTTCCTTTTATTCATCATTGACCTTCTAATCTGTACATCTAACCCTATCCACTCATACGCTATTGATTCCACCCTTCACCTTTCCATTCATTTCCTGCAGCGTCCACATCAGCAGTTACTTCAACAAACAAGGGATGAGGCTATGGCACACCTAATGTCTGACTTGGCTCATATCTCTGCTTGGGGTAAATGTAATCTTGTTGTTTTTAATGCTTCAAAAATTCACTTCTTACATCTTTCAACCCACCAGGAACTTCCGTAAGAGTATCCTCTAAAACAAACAACATCCAGCTCAATCCTGCATCATCTTTAAACACACTCAGGGTTTCATTCTCTCGGGACTTATCTTGAAAGATCATAATTATTACCTCTCTTGTAAAATCTGCTTCTAAGAGATTAGGCGTGCTAAGCCGACCCCATGCCTCCTTTACTCCTGCACAGTTGTTGATTTTATACACGGGTATTATTCGCCCCTGTATAGAATAAAACTCATGCGCAGGGAGGCTCCCCACATACAGCTCTTCTCAACAAGGTAGAGTTAAAGGCTTTTTGTTTAATTAACTCTCCTCCTCTTACTAGCTCCCTTCAGCCTCTGCCTCTTTGCCTCACTGTTATCTTTATCTCTTCTATCACTACTCCAATGGTCACTGCTCCTCTGAACTATCTGCTTGCATCTCTCCGCCAATGCGGTGGAGCAAAAAGCGCTCATTCCTTTTCTGTCCAACTCTGTAATGCAAGAGTTAACCGTTACTCCCAGTCCCTCATCTTTGCAACAGGTCAGCTCGGGAACTGTCTCCCTCTGTCTGTATTTCCCACTGCCTATGACNGACCTCAAGTCTTTCAAAAGCAGTGTGTCCAGGCTATTTGAAATGAACGGATCTTGAATTTGGCTCTCTGTTATCCTATTTTTGTTTTTTCTTGGAGGGAACAATTTTAAGGGCTCCTGGCTTTTTTCTTCCTTGCATTATACAGTATATGTGCTCTCTGTACCTGGTCCTCTTCGTCGTCGAGCTCCTGCTGGAAGGCCGGATCAATGGTGGGGAACCTGGGCGTGTGCAGCGTCACCCTGTCCTGAGCTTCTGGTGGGTGGAGGGCGGTGGGCGGGTCATCAACGAGGGCGGGGCGGCGGATCGTGCCTCTGCGGGTGAAGGTGGCGTGGGAGGGGCGCGTGCAGTGTCCGGCGCTGGCCCCGACACAGGCTGCGTAGGCCATGGCGTGGGCCACGTAGTGCTGCTCGTGGGTCCGGTGGAACAGGTGGGACATTGGGCCTGCGAAAAAAACGAAAGAATCGAAAAGAAAAACACAGTGCCTTTGTTAGCCCCTCCAATCCAACGACGTATTACCTGAGATTTCTTCCACCAGGTGATTTTATTCCTCTTAGAACACATCTCTAGTAGTGAAGGAGTTAATGAATGTTTATATCTTACTCCTCCAGTTCTAGAAGCCTCTCGAGAATCTGAGTAAATCTTTCTGAAATTACGAAGAATTAATTTTAAAATACGTCATTGGGATTGGGCCACAGCCGCTGTTTATCATCCCACCAGAGGCAAAGATCTCAATCGAAATTATACCGAAAGTCATCACGAACTCACTACTCAGGAGCATGTGTGAGTCCATTGAATTTTCCAGTAGAATTTTGTTGGTTCCTGTGGTTCAACGTTCTTAATCAATCGAAGTGTCTCATTATGCGACAAGTTCTAGCGTTCCTATTTCCTTCCAAGTCATAAAGGTATGTCAATAGAAATGGGTCTTGAATTTATAATAATCTAGGCTATTCTGGAACTGCCTGGCGTTATTATATAGTAAACAGATTCACTTGTTCGTCTATTTCCCTCCATGGCATGACACTAACATTAATTCCAACGGTGACTGATATATACCTGTAAATACATGTAATTATATACCGTCCTCTGCACATATGTCTCCCCATTGGTACTTCTGCAGGGGAAAAACCTTCATTACTCACCCATATACAAACCAACGTAAAACACTGACATCCATTGAGATATCTGAAGCAACTGGCTGATGGAAAATGCGACTTGAGCTTTTCTAGTGTTCCTCTCACATGAAGTCAAAATACAAGTCCTTTGTTCTCTAAACAGCTGTTGAATCACCCAATGGGGAATTAATCGAGGGCATTGGCAACTCCACATGCCGTTTACATATCGATATTTTATTTAACATAGACTTTTTCTAATTCCTCTCAGGCGAAAAGAACAACCATTTGGCGTTACCTGAAAGACGATTTAATTCCGGGAGGGGTGGTCAATAATGGCTTGTCTCATCCTTGGTCTTCCTCTCTTTATTTCAATCGCTAGGCTTCCCACACTCTAGGTCACATACTCCTCACTTATATACCCTTCCACCCCATCCTTCAATCTCTTCCTTGGTCTCTCCCTCCCCCTGTCTCCCTCTAGCTCATCCTTGGTATTCTCCTCCCTCCCTCTCCCCTCCATCTCATCCTTGTTCTACCCCTCCCCTGTCCACCTCCATCTCATCCTTGGTCTCCCCCTCTTCGTCTCTATCTACATCTCACTCATAATCACTAGTCAGTCTCTCATTCTCGACGAAGAAAGCGTCAATAACAAAGTAAGGATTATATATTGTGTCTTAAGTAGTACCCAGCTCTCATCACTAACCTGCTGCCCACAGACCCACGTCTTCCCCGCCGTGTGTTTCGGATTTGAGAGGCACAGCGGCTTGGCTCTTGAAATGCAGGTCACGTGGGTTCAGCTGGCTTGGGTCCTGCCTCGTCACCTGCTCCGGAGATACGAGAATCATACAAGTTCATTAGCAGACAGGTAAGAACAATGTACAGGTGCAGACACAAGCATCTCCCCAAAGTTTGACGAATGCTTAGGGGAAAAATCGAAGCATATGAAACACGCATTGGTAGAGATGGGGTTTTCACTGCATTTCACCAGATGTAACTTTTCTTCAGACGAAAATGGGAAGATGGTTGGTTGTTTCTCTCTCTCTCTCTCTCTCTCTGTAAAATGGCGGACAGCTGAAACTACCACACATTCATTGTTTATTTGGCTGTATTTGTCATGACGATGTAAAATGTAGAATTAGTGAATGAATCTCTCGTGAACTGTGGCTTCTCAATGATTTCCCAGCAGCTATCGTCTGTGGTCTCAGATTGTTTCGCTTCAAGTGTGCACCGATAATTTTTTGATCGACTGTACAGTGAAGGGATATTATTTGCTTGTATCCATATAATATTAATTTTAGCGGTCCTACACCTCTTGCTTTCGTAACCTGGAATCAGTGAATAGCAATTTCGCTCTGATTCAAATAAGTAAATGAAAGATAGATGGATAGATAGATAGATAGATAGATAGAAAAAGAAAGAAGGAAATAAATCTGAGTTGAGGGAGGTGGTGGGATAGACAGTGGAAGGCGAGGAATGGGCCTGACTGCTGAAGGAAAGGACAGGGAGGGGTCACCAATAATTTCTTCCGATTGTACATCAGAAAGAGTGACCACAGCTTCTACTACGGTGCCATGACTCACGTTCTCGCCATCAGAGGAGTAGGTGTACCCGGGACCATTGGCGAACATGAGGGTGCTGTACTGGAGGCCGTCAGCGGTGGAGTTAATACCTGTTGTACCTGAAGACGGAAGTGGAATGAAAAAGGATTAAAGGATTGTTTTTTTTTTTATATTCAGTGGCATGCAAAGGGTAGAGAGAGTGTGGGTGAGTGTGTGTGGGTGAGTGTGTGTGGGTGAGTGTGTGTGCGTGTGCGTGTGTGTTAACTATCGACACGTTGATCATAAGACTCATGACTGATCAAAGTTGAAACTGGGAACGAAGATTAATAATGAACCATGTACCAATTAAACAAGCTCTTAAATGCACCTGAACAAGTATGGCACATTTAGCAATATTACAACAAATTATCCTAATCAGACCTACGTGGGTTTCGCCAAAAAAAAAAAAAAAATCCCGCCTGATATTAGTCGAAGCGAAATTCTGAAACTGTCAAAAATAAAACAACAACTCTGACCTAGGATATCGCTGCCTCGAGTCGGGTATCCGTTGATCGACATGACGTGGGAATGGTCGGCAGTCACCACCACCATCGTCTCCTCCAGGTCAACCTCCTGTATCACGTCACCAGGGGGAGAAGCCCGTGAGAGGGATATCAAGAAGGGGAGGCAAATCAACAATGCGGCTAAATCGAGTGCTATCGTAGAGTGACAGGGGAAGCGTGATTGCCTATGTGTGATTCAGACCTACCCTGATGCACGTATAATTGCTGAACGTGATCTGATGGGCAAAAGTAAGCTTGGTAACTAAAAATAATGGGGGTGCGAATCAAAGAGGGCGTCAGCTTACCTTAAGAGCGGCTGCCACTGCTCTGTCGAAATCTAGAGCTTCCTCCAGGGCCCGGTAGGGGGAGTTTGAGTGCTGGCCGTGATCGATCCTCCCTCCCTCAACCTGAATCCAATCAGTAAAGAAAAAAATTTATAATCCTGACTTTTTAATCTTTCCTCTTTACCTGTGGAAGTGAAAATTATTCGTCCTTATCATCTAAATCTCTTTTTTCCCACCTGAGGATGGGGCGAGGTAGGGTAATATGAAAGAATGAAAAACTAACCATGAGTCTGTCTAGTTAAATGGGCTACACTCACACTCACTCACCATTCAAGCCACCGGAATCCTGAGTCCACCCCATAGGAATAAACACATCTACACTTTCACGCTTCATGCCATTTATCAACTAGAGATTTTGACGACTATCAATACACCTACACACACACACACACATACACACACACACACACACACACACACAACTGGACTGACCAAGAGAAAGAATCCTTCGTGTGACTTCTTCAGGATCTCCAAGGCCTTGAGTGTCATGTCGGGCAGGGAGGGCACGTCAGAGTCCTCCTCCCGCTCCACCAGGTAAGGCAGGTGAGAATCCGCGAAGAGTCCTGGGGTGGGAGAGGCGAGGCAACGATTTTATAAAGCTGAGAGAGTCGTAGGAGCCTGAGAGTGAGTCGTAAGAGCCTGAGAGTGAGTCGTAGGAGCCTGAGAGTGAGTCATGGAAGCCTGAGAGTAGTCGTAGGAACCTGGGAGTGAGTCGTAGGAGCCTGAATGGGTTAACCTGAGTATATCTTCCTCCCCTCAGGCAGACACTGAATATTTACCAAGTCCCAAGCCTATCCCAGACCACAGTGGAATTTACAAGCCAATGATGAAATTCTCGAAGACATTTACGATCAATTTGCTATCGTAACTTAAGATGTATTATTGCAGAAGGAACAAGAAGGGAGAATGCAGGGTCCTCCCATGCCGCCTACTCCTCCTATGTATCTATCTGTCTGTCTGTCTGTTTGTCTATCTATCTATAGCCAGACGCCTTAATCTCGTAAGGGGTGGCTACAAACAAATCGTCTCCATGCTGTCCTGCCCCCGACCATTTCTCTGCCTTCCCACCAACTTACACCCCCGTCTCTCATATATCTCCCCACTCCATCCCTCCATCTCATCCTCGGTCTCCCCCATCCCCTCCCCCTACAAGAATTAAATCTTAGTTACGAGGAGAAATCATCGCAAGTTATGTATGTTTTATGCACGAGAAAGAGTTACTGAAGCATCTTCACTTGACATTACTTCTTAAAAAAATAAAGAAAAGAAAATCGAAGTTACGACTGGGGTTAGTATTCTTGGTTAAGGAAGCTCCCTGACACCTCTTCCTAAGCGATTTATTTTGCTTATTAGACCTTGCCTTTCTCTTATGCGTTACTTAAAATATTGTAATATCACCATACTCTGCTTAAATAGCATGCAGACCAATATTAGCCAGCCGTATCGAAAAATAAATCGGTAAGGGAGAGGTGTTAGGAAGCGTCCCTAATCGTTGAGAATATGGATCTAGGAATCGATGGGAAAAATGTCTGAGTATCCCGCCACGTCAAAAATAGCCAGCCGTCTCCAAAAATAAATCGGTAAGGAAGAGGTGATAAGGAGCTTCATTATCCATGGAGAAAACGAGCCTGGGAATTGATCGTAAAAAAGTCAGATTTCGAATATCCCCCTCCCCCCCTCCCCCCCACCAGGTCCGTATATCACTTTTAATAAGGCTAAATCAATCAAGGTAATGCATCTCACCCAGCAGGTAATCCGTATCTTCCGCCTCCACTTCCTCCAGCTGTCTTGAGGTGGTGACGTAGCGTGCCTTGAGTCCCTGCCACGTCTTCGCCGATAGCCACTCCTCCGTCAGGTTGCGTCCGTCCAATCGCGAGCAGGTTTTGTTCGCCGATTCTAGGTCCGTCCCCGCCCCGAACACCTGCCTGCCCCCTCCAAGAATGACCTGAAGGAGATATTAAGGTCGTCAGTGCCAGGGAAGAATTTCACGATAATATTCTTACACAATTCTCACCGCCAGGCTTTATTACACTCAAGATGGTTCGATATAGTACCTCTCCTTTTCTACTCCTCTAGGTAGGTTCTCGTGTGTTGCGGTTACAGGTCGGAGTTATCAAAGTCTACCCTATGTCATCTATACATTTCCTGCCTCAACACCCACGCCCACACCAGATATAGGAAAATGCTACGGTGTCGTGAACTGCTCTCAAGAAATCAGGACTACATATGAACTCCTTGAAATATGATTGGTGTTGTGCGAGCTTTGATTTTGTGACGGCTGCATTATCTAGGCAAGAAACTTCATTACTAATCTCAGTGTACGGAAACACACACACAGACACACACACA
>JAGKTI010009123.1:0-13208 GCA_018397915.1 Birgus latro
TCTCTCTCTGGCCCTCTAAACACTACCTCACCCAGCTTGTGGGTGGGAAAGGTCTGGATGATGATGATAATGATGATGATGAGGAGGAGGAGGATGTTCTCTGCAGGCCAATTTCTGAATGGTATTAGGAGATTGCGTCCATGCGTTTCTTCTTCCCAGGTATGGTCCGTGCCCCGACCCTAACTCCTTTGGACGCGTGTGCATCCGCTACTACGACCAGTGCCAGAGCGACCGTAATTGTTCCGACAACGGGCCCGGGTACCGATGCTGTCTGGTGGCTGGGTGCGGCAAGGAGTGCATGGAAGTTTAGTAAGGTGGGGTATGATGGCCCGCCTACGAGAAAGTGTCCATGGTATCGAAACTATTCATGTCACAGATATGGGACAATTATATCTAGAATCAGTCATGTACTCCCTGTCTATGCTGTGTGTTGTCTATGGATGGTGAAATTTTGAATTAGAAAAAATGAGGAGTTTTAAACCTCAGGGGTGGGGCAAAACGTCCTTTGAGGAGGCCTTTTACCCCACCTTTTAAATTCTATGTTTTGATTCAAGAAGATGGGAAAAAAATAAAGTTACTTCAACAAAATAAAGTTTTATTAATTCCCTTCCCCACCAAAAAAAAAAAAAAAATCATCTCTATCTTGGCTGAAATTGCAAATAAACAACTGAAAAATATACCATAATTATTGATGAAAGCTGATAAAGATTAATTTGAAGACAATCACTTGAGTAAGGCAAGTTTCTCTTATTCAAGGAAAATCTAGTCGTTTTTAGCTTGCACGTGAGGCCCTTTGAAATTCGACAGGTAACAGCAAAACCCAAATATGAACAAGAGAAGCCTGTGCTGTGATTAGGTTTATGCAAAAAAAGGGTACAGTCCCTCAGAGAAATTCATGAAGACATGGTCATTACACTTGATGTGGACATTCCTTGCCATTCCGCCATAAAGAAGTGAGCTGCTTCTTTCAAGCAGGGCAGGGAGAGCACCGAAGATGACCCACAACCAAAATCATCAACTACGGACGATCAAGTAGAAGCCATTCACCTCATGGTGTTGAATGACAGACGTTTGTGTGCAACAAGTAGCCGACACCATAGGCATCAGTGCCGGCTCAGTGCACATTGTTTTGACCAACATCTTAGGTATGAACAAGCTGTCTGCACAATGGCTGCCCAGAATATTGACACCAGACTAGAAACTGACCAATTTGGAAACTCCAAGGACACTTTTGTCTCGTTTCCAGGCCGATGTAGCCAGTTTCTTCCGGAGATTTATGACCCAGGATGAGACAAGGGTTCACCACTTTGAACCTGAATAAAAAAATGAAAGCATGCAATGAAAATGTAATGCCATTTTTCTTGCATATAATATTAGTATAAGAGTAATTTAAGTTAGTATAAGTATAGTTTAAGTATATGATGTATGTAATTTACATTAGGATGTACGTGATAAGTGTATTCTGGACCGTGTTAAGATGTTGTAAAGTGTAAAGTGGACTTTGTAAATCATAGTTTTGGGCTTGATTTAACTAGTAGAAGCAACTGGTCAAGGAGACGGGAGCATCTGGTTTCAATAGAGTGATACAGAAAGTTAATTTGGAACTTATATTGGCGAAGAGTCATATTTACACCTAGAATTCAGATTTTTGTACTTGGGCTAGTGTTTGCTGTATTGTTTTACTAAATAACGTTGTCTAAGAACTTAAGTAAAGCCAGACTATTGATTATCGTCATAGATGACCGCGAAGATTAATTTATTTGGCATAGACCTCAGCTGTTGCACCATGTTTTGTGGCGCCACAAGCCAGACAGAGAGGAATTGTATCAAACCGTGATTTCAGGCATCGTATGTTAAATTGTTAGACCTATGCTAATGCCACAAAATTTAAATCATCATGTCATATTTTTATAAGTAGCGTAAGGCGTACGTTTTTATTGCAAATTCTGGTGCGTTGATATAACCTGGAGACTGTAACGTAACTGGTAACTGTTTGAAGTCAGAACCAGACAGAGAAAACGGAGCGGATGTTGGCGGGCGCGGGCTCTCGCGTGCCCACCAAGCGTCACTCTCCAGTGAGACACCATTGTGAATGGACGTTTCGGGTAAAGCTCCGAGAATTTACAGTATTTCTCCCTTATTCATCATAATTAGTTATCATTATAACTATATTTAAAGATATCTGATCATATTATTAAAACCCTATGACTCTCCAGTGAGACACCATTGTGAATGGACGTTTCAGAACCGGCAAGTGGCGTTGGGTCATGGAGTCTGCGCCGGCCATTGTATGAGAGTCACATCGACCAGTGCCCGAAAGCCCTTTACACTAATTTATACACATTCTATTCCCAATGCACAGTATAGTCAAAGTCGGTTGGTCCACTTAGTAAGCTAATAACTATCAAACAAATGTAATATGTTGGTTAAAGGTGTGTGAGAAGGCGGAATAGTGTATCGTCCCGCCGTGTGGTGCGCTGTGAGCGTTGAGTTGTATAGTGTAATAATCTTGGCTTATGTATCTTCTTCCTAGATATGTTATGTGGTGTAACCCAGGTAAAATATGGATGATTTCTTTAGAATTGGAGAAAACGGTGTATTACGTGTAACTGGGTATCACTACGAGTCCGTGTGAGACCTTGGAGTGGTTTATGGGAGTTACCCCTATTGAAGAAGTTTTCTATAGTGTCGTCGGGATGAGGTTATTATCATGTAACGCGTTAGACGGGACAGATGAATTATAATCTGTGTGGAATACATCTTGCATTCTCTCTTTCAATTATTCTGGCGTAATAGAGACTATTGATTCATTAAGATCTAGTAATTAAATCTTGCTTGAAGCTATTTCATTTTTGTGTAATTAAGGATAATAATATAGATAAGTAAATTATAATACAATGTGTTTGGTTATGATCCTATGGGGTAGTATAAGCATAAACTGATTGGCCCGCAAGGCATGTTACATCTAAAGAACCACGCTCTCCTATAAAAAGCTCACGTTACCTTGTTAGTGCCNTTTTTTTTTTCCCGGCAACTGCTGGGTGGTGGCAGCGATACCAAATAATTTTAATTGTTAAAGAGGCCTTCTTAATTTACTGGCAGTAACAGAAAATTCCCTGTAGTATCAAAATTCTAATGTCACACTGGCGGCTTATGCGGTGTGGCATAGCTAAAGTAATCATTTATAACGTAGGAAGAAAAATCCTGTATTACACTGGTGCTGCTGAGGTGGGATTTTTTCTCAAATTTCAAATTTCAAGATTGCTAAATTTTGCGCACTAGACTGGCGGCAAACGAGGTGGCATTTACTTATTTTATGGGTGATGCAGAATAGTTGCGTTACACTGGTTCTAAAATCTTGTATTACAAAAATACCACGAATCTTCACCTTTCCCAAAATTCAAGCAAGTGGCACCTGTCGGAAAGGTGATGGCCTCAGTATTTTGGGACACTGAGGCAGTTCTCACAAAAGACTACTTTCAAAAGGGCCAAACCACTAGTGGGGCGTGCTATGCATCAGATGCAGTCAAGGAGAAATAGAGAGAAGAGCTACGAGCGGGCGTGCTGTTGCACCAGGACAATGCTCCTGTCCACACGGCATAGGTGGCAGTGACTGAAGCACCCAGCTCTGACTTTGAACTGTTGCATCATGCTCCTTACCCACCGAACCTGGCTCCATCTAACTTCTACTTGTCTTCCAAGCTGAAATCTCACCTGCATGGTCACAATTTTCGGAGTGACGATGGAGTCATCCATGTTGCTGAGGCATATTTGGAAGCAAAAGATACGACCTTCTTTTGCGACGGGATAGCAGTGCTTGAACGTCGGTGAACAAGTACTTGTAACTTTGGGCAGACTACGTTGAGAAGTAAAACAAGAACAGTCTTTTTCTCCAAGGACATTTTGGGGGGTAAAGCAGAAAATTTTTTGAAGGACCCACGAAGCAATATGAAACAAACTAGAAGAGATTATGAGAAGGAAGTATGCCCTTTGTCGTTTGGGGAGGATTGAGGAAGGCAGAACACACTGCTGGCAGAAGATTGTCAGCGAAGTTTTGCACATGGTTATATGTTCTATGTTTTTTTCCGAACTTGTAAAAAGAAATGTCTTTGTGTCATTAATCTACATTTATTTGTGCATATTATTTGCCATTTGTTTTTTCTTTGGGCGTCTAAAACTATCCCTGTGGCATTTTTTTTATTTATCTGTGATCATGCAATTATTTTTATTATTATTATTATTATTATTGTTGTTGTTGTTGTTATTAATATTGTTATTGTTGTGGTTCTTTATTCATTCATGTTGTTTTTATGGGATAAGCTGGATAAAGTAATAGGAGAAATACCTAGTAAAGTGATTGTGATGGGCAATATGAATGGTAGAGTAGGCATTGGTCCTGTGAATGGTATAATGGGTAATAATGGGGTACCAGGAGAGAATGATAATGGGAAGCGACTGAAGGACATGTGTCAGGAAAGGAGGTTGTGCATTTGTAATTCTTATTTCAAACACAAAGATGCGCATAAATATAAGTGATCTAGAAGGAATGGCAATTATGTTAAAGGAGCCTGACTGATTACGTGTTCGTAGAGAAATCGATGCTGGGTAGTGTTGCTGATACGAGGGCAGTGAGAGGACGATGTGGAGGTTTGTCAGATCATATGACTGTGGTATGCATGCACAAGCTGACAGGAGTGAGGTGGACCAAGAGAGAGAGGGGCAGTGAGGGAGACTGAAAATCGAGAAGCTGAGGATCCAAGAAATGGGAGAGGGCCAAAGTAGGGGAGGAGTTAGAGTCAGTGAACTGGAATGTAGTGGACCTGGACAGCGTGTGGAATACATATAGGGATTGCTTAGTTAGGAATGCTAAAGCGGTGTGTCGTGTGGAAAGAAAAACAACAAAGAAGACAGGTGAGGCATGGTGGGATGAAGAGGTTTAGAGAGCTGTGGAGGAAAAGGGGAAGAAGCGCCTAGAGTGGATACAGCACTGGGATTCAGCTGAAATAAATGAATATACTGTGATCAAGAAACACGTAACGAGACTAGTGACGACGAAAAAAAAAGGAGGTAAATGATGATCTAGGAAGAAAAATGAATGGAAACCACTCTGAAAATGAAAGTTATTCTGGAAAGAGGTGCGGAAATAAGTGACAGTGGAAATAAAAGTGAAAGTGTGAAGGATGTAAGTAGTAGATTATTACCGTAACCCATGAGAATGATTTAAGGGCTAGATGGAAAGAATATTTCGAAATTCTGATGAAAGGGAATGGAGAGAGCAAAGCGACTGATAACATGATTGGTTCTGGGAGTGTACAGAGAAGGAATGCAGTGATAGAAAACGTGACACACGCACAGGTGAAGAACGCTGTGAAGCGGCTGAAAAGAGGAAAGCAGCTGGGGTTGATGAGGTGTATGCAGAGATGATTAAGTGTAGTAGGAAGAGTGGAATGGCGTGCTTTTTGGAGATGTGTAAGAAGACATGGATGAGTGAAACTGTGCAAGTAGAGTGGAAAAAGGCAGTGATGGTACCTCTATACAGAAACATAGGTGAGCAATGTGAGTGCAAGAATTATCGCGGCATAAGTCTATTGAACGTTGTGCGGAAGGTATATGGAAGAATTATCACTGAAAAAGTAAGAGAGATATCAGAAGTCCTAGAGAGTGACGAACAGGGTGGCTTTAGGAGTGGCAGAGGATGTGTGGATCAAATATCTGCAGTAAGACAGATAGTGGAGAAGGTTTGTGAGAAGGACCATAAGGTGTTTATGGCATTTATGGATCTGGAAAAAGCATACAACAAGGTAGACAGAGAAGGATTGTGGAAGGTTTTGCGCATGGTTGTTCAATATATATATATGAATGGGGCGATGAAAGAAGTAAAAACACGAGCAATGGAGAGAGGGATGGCGTTGGTAATGAATGGAGATGGATGGAATATCTCAAATTTGTTGTATCCTGATGATGCAGTGCTACTTGCAAATACCGGACAAGAGCTTGGTGGACTAATACAGAGTTATGTAGATGTCTGTGAGAGTCGTGCCTTGCGAGTAAATGTAGAAAACAGTAAAGTGATGGTTACTGAGAGAAAAGGTGACACCCAGTGTGATGTTACAATGGATGGAGAGAAGCTGGAATTGGTGAGAGAGTTCAAGTACCTGAGTACAGTCATAGGAAAGAAAGGAATAGGTGCAAAATAAGTGGAAAGTAGAGAGACACAAGGAAGGAAAGTGGTAGGTTCTATGTAGTTGGTTCCGAAATAAACACACGGCATACTGCTTCATATGATTCACTTGCAATAGACCCAGATTTCATTTGTGTTTATTCAAAGTCTCGAGGGAGTGACACATGTTGTTCAGTACCATTGTCAGGGGGAAAATGAAATATGTAGCTTTGAATGCTAGGAATAATTATCGAGTCGATTATCACGAGAGAATCGACTCGTGAAATTAAGTAGCGATTTCACTTTTATGCTGGCTTATTTCGCCAATTCTCTAGAGTCGAGAATTTATAAACTTTCTCAACAGTACACAGCAGAGACTAAACGCTCAAGAAGGCTGTATTACTGTACTGTTTGCCTCTGAGAAAGTTAGTTTCTCCCCTTAACATTCAAAAATAATAATAATAATAATAATAATAATAATAATAATAATAATAATAATAAACAGGATCTTGGCTGAGCCGAACTCCTAGCTGGCACAACGGATTTAAGAATCAATACCAAGAGCTGGCCTAAGTACCAGTCGTGATTAATATAAGGAGTTGTGCTAACTTGGAGTAGCAAAAGTGTACTAAATATGTGCGAAAATCAAACACGACTGTTACATTTAACAAAGCTCAAGAAAACGAACTGTAAATTTATTAATTACAAAAAAATAAATTTACGTTACATGAATCTATTCAAAATCAAAGAAAGGGAAATGCACTCTCTCAAGCACTCAGACAAATAGCTAAATAACCAAAACCTTAAGCCTAGGAAAAACAAAAGAAATACTAATCAGTAAGGATTAGACCGCCGCTGCTATAGTCGATCACCAGGTTGGTGGAAGATTCGGGAAAACGCCGATACTGCAGGATGTGGAGATCACTAGAAGAAACCTATCCGCGTTGGGTATAGCAAACCCGCTCTTCGTGACAGCTGAAGGACGACTGACTGTGTTTGAATGTCCAACGTAAGGGACGTGTGAAAGAGGCGTGGCCACCTAACGGCTAGGATGCAAGTGTAAAGAAACGACAATTCAGAAATTATCGCTCAGAGGAATGCACTGTCTGTACATAAAGACAGTCACTCGCTAAAGAATGACAAAAGTTTTGAAAATTTGATGCAAATACAAGTACACGAGTGGACGGTTAAGAGAATGGCGAATTCTCACAGACTTCAGAACTATTTGTCGCTCCCGAAAATCAATCGATGTCACGATTTACGATACACAATTTCACGATGTAGAAAATTCGTGACAGCCCCGTCCCGTGATGTGCTCTGTTGCAATACAGACTGACTCTGAACCTGTTGCTCCTGCCATGCCCTATACTTCTCCATCTGAGCATCCTGTCTAATCCACCTCTCAAACTGACATCCCTGTTGCACCCGTTGCACCTTCCTACTCTCAGGCTGCTGCTGCTTCTCAGTCAGTCAAGCCTAAACAGAAGTCCGACAACTCACGTAAGAATAATATGACCAAACAGTCACGTTCACATGTTCTTCCTGCTACTGGTTCAGCGAGGGAGAGAATGGGTAGCTCTTCCTCGGTGGAATCTGGGAGCCTCGTTACTGACGAAACTATGGAGGTTTCCGTCAGAAAGCACCGGCTTAGGTCCTCCGGTAGTAGCTCACCTGCTGGCGGGCGGCATAAAAGAAATAAGAGTGCTGGCCCCCCTCGTAAATCATAAACCGTCGCATTCACTGTGTTACAGTGGAATTGTAGATCTCTCGGGAATAAATTACACAATATAGCAATCCTGCTATCTAAACAGAGGCCAGCCGTTGTTTGTTTACAGAAGATGCGCCTGGAGGATCATCCTGATCCTCCTCAGTTCAAATACTACCACTCGTATAGAAGATATGAATGTCACGGAGTTGCCATATACACACACAAATCACACCCACAAACGGAAGTGATTCTAAATTCTGCTCTGGAAGCGGTCGCTTGCAAAGTAAAATTTAATAACACGTATCTGTCTATTTGCTCTCTGTACTGTCCTCCACATGGCCCCATTGATAATGATGCTTTAAATTCCCTATTTCAACATCTACTTGGGAATAAGTTAGTGTTGGGCGACTTTAACGCCCATCACTAACAATGAGGTAGCTTGAGGATCGATGGTCGTGGTGAGCAAGTAGCCAACCTAATACTACAGTCCAACCTCTGTCTTCTGAACGATGGTAGAGTGACTCGTGTAGATGATCGTACTGGTAACTTTTCGGCCATTGACTTATCTCTGGCCTCCCCTGGTATACATCAAGATTTCTATTGGAACCCTTATGACGACTCCTTGGGAAGTGATCATTTACCCATCTGTCTTTCTTATACACGCGACATTGTTTCGGACCCTCCATCTGTAAAAATTAACTATAAAAAAGCAGATTGGGGATCCTTCTCAAGGATCGCCAATTTAGATTTATCTGGGGAGACTGTAGATGATAAGGTTGAAAATCTAACCAACTCCATATTACACGCAGTGAGGCTGCTATTCCCAAGACTTCTACAGCTCATGCGAGGCATAGAGCACATTGGTGGATGCCGGATTGCCGACAAGCATTAAGGAAACGCAATAGGAGATACAGGATTTTTGACAGTCAGCTTACTGAGGAAAATTTCATTGCATACAAACAGGCATGGGCTGAGGCAAGGATAACAATAAGAAGGGCAAAACGTGACTCCTGGCTGACTTTTGTGTCCACGATGAATCGTTTCGCACCATTAAGTAAAGTCTGGTCCACTTTCAGAAGATTAAATAATAAAGGCCCTTACTTCCCCATTACCACCCTGCAGGATAATAATATCTATGACGATCCCCTGGACGTTGCTAACATCCTCAACAGGAGTTTTTTCGCAAGTAAGTAGCTCAATCAATTACGACCTGCGTTTTCAACATCATAAACGCACGGCTGAGCTACGGAAATAAGACTTTGCCACAAAAGACGTAGTCTACCCGTACAACCAAGAGTTTACACTAGATGAATTGCTCCTTGCCTTTAACCCGTCCAGTCCCAACCGCTTTTTTACCCAGCCTACCCCTAGATCCCGACAGATTTTCGACTTTTTGTTTTTTGGCTGAAACCTTCGCTTTTGGTGAGGAAACAATGAAAATTCATAGAGAAATCGCGATTCTGGAGTTAGAAATGTTGATACAGGTGCAACTCAACCTTACATTTTCCTTCTTTTTAAGAGTACCTGGCTAAAGAAAACGAACAATGAAAGGGTTAACTAATTTAAGCCACTTTAAATTACGTAATTATATCATTTATTTGCTACGAATTTATGTGTAGTACAAGCCTATAGTGGTTTTCACACAATAATATAGGCGTTTATAAGCATTGTTCACTCACCCAAAACCCCTGTATATGGCACCTTCCCTTACGACATTACCACCTCATCACTTCTGTTTGTTTCTACCTCTGGCTTCTTTGTTTCTTTGTCCTCCACCTCAGGAATCACTTTCACCATGAATTTCGTCATTGGAGAGACTGTGGGGCAACATACATTTACTGGCCAGGTTAGTGCTAACAAGTGAATTGCCCAGTGTAGGGGGGAGGGGGGAAAGGGGGGTTAGGGGGGCCAGGCAGTATTCCCGCTTGATAGCAGGTAGAGTAAGGTCTCCCACATATGCCTACCAAAAATGACCCGTGAATGTTGAAAAATGTACAATGCACATCGTTGGGTCTGTCCGCGGAAAAAAGTAGTGATGTGCATCGTACGCCGGTGGGACTCGGTGGGTTAAATCCTGTAAAGACACCTGACCCGGACAAGACACTATCACGTACGGGCGTCTCGAACGTTCCCAGACTCATGGCACTTTGCGCACGTCATACCAATACCCAAAGAGACTGGTCGTCTTATGAATCCCAAATCATTTTGGTTGAAGGGAATCAGTAAGAGGAGGAGAGTTAATGAGACGAAAAGCCTTTGACTCCACCCTATTGAGAAGAGCTGCATGTGGGGAGCCTCCCCACACATGAGAGTTGTACTCTATACACGGGCGAATAAAACCCGTGTACAAGGTCAACAACTGTGCAGGGGTAAAGAAAGTACGGAATCGGCTTAGCACACCTAATCTCTAGGAAGCAGATTTCACAAGAGATGTAACATATTCTTTCCAAGACAAATCCCGAGAGAATGAAACCCCAAGCATGTTCAAGGATGATGCAGGACTGAACTGGACGTTATTAAACATTAGTGGGTAATCCTGAGGAAGATTTTGTCGGGTTGATAAGTGTAAGAACTGAGTCTTTGATGCATTAAAAATAACAAGGTTATTTTTACCCCAATCAGAGATACGAGCCAAGTCAGACATTAGTTGTGCCATAGCCTCATCCCTTGTCTGTTGAAGTAACTGCTGAGATGGACGTTGTGGAAATCGAATGGAAAGGTGAAGGGTGGAATCATCAGCATATGAGTGGATAGGGTTAGATGTACAGCTTAGAAGGTCATTGATGAATAAAAGGAAGAGAGTTGGTGACAGGACAGAGCCCTGAGGAACACCACTGTTGATAGGTCTATGAGAAGAACGATGGCCGTCTACAACAGTGGCTATAGAACGACCAGAAAGGAAGCTAGAGATGAAGGCACAGATAGAAGGATAGAAACCGTAGGAGGGCAGTTTGGAAATTAAAGATTTATGTCAGACTCGATCGAAAGCCTTTGAGATGTCAAGTGCAATGGCAAAGCTTTCGCCAAAGTCTCGAAAGGAGGATGATCAGGAGTCTGAAAGGTAGGTGAGAAGATCGCCAGTGGAGCGTCCCTGACGGAACCCATACTGACGATCAGAAAGAAGGTTGTGACAGGAAAGATGCTTTAAAATTTTTGTTAAGAATTGTCTCGAAAACTTTTGAGACACAGGATGTTAAAGCAATTGGACGATAGTTAGAGGGTTGCGAATGGTCACCCTTCTTTGAGACTGGCTGAATGAGAGCAAACTTCCAGCAAGAAGAAAAGGTACAAATTGATAGACAGGCGAAAGAGTTTACCTAGGCAGGGTGTAAGCACCGAAACACAGTTTTTGAGGACAACAGGAGGGACTCCATCAGGCCCATATGCCTTTTTAGTATTGACGCCAGCGATGGCAGAAAATACATCAGCTGAAGAAATTTTAATGTCAGTCAAGAGGAAGTCAGAGGGGGGAAGTGATGGAGGAATAGCAACGGAATCGTTTAAGGTGGAATTGGAGGAGAAAGTCTGAGCGAAGAGATCTGCTTCATCAGTAGAAGAAATAGCTACAGAGCCATCAGAGTAGAAAAGAGGTGGGAAGGATGATGAGGTAAAGTTGTTAGAAAGGTTTTTGGCAAGGTGCCAGAAGGAGCGAGAAGAATTCGCGTTGGAGAGTTAAGAACATTTAGCATGGATGAAATTATTTTTAGCAGAGCGAAGAACAGACTTAGCACGATTCCGGGCAGAAATATATAAAAGGTGTGATTCAGGGGTGGGTTGGCTCCGGTACCTCTTATAGGCCCTCTCCTTGTTGAGGACAGCATTAGAATAAGCGTGATTAAACCAAGGCTTTCTTGCATTAGTCAGAGGATATGAGAAAGGAATGTATGCTTCCATGCCCGAGAGAATAACCTCCGTAATGCGCAAGGCACACTCAGATGGCTCCCGGCCATGGAAGCAATAATCATTCCAAGGAAAATCAAAGAAGTACGGCCTGATGGCCTCCCAATCGGCAGCTCCAAAGTACCACAGGCGGCGTTTCTTTGGATGGTCCACAGGCCGTACCGGAGCGAAAGGACAGGTTAAGGCAATAAGGTTATGATCGGAGGAGCCCAACGGAAAGAAAAGATTAACACTGTAAGCAGAAGGATTAGTTGTTAGGAAAAGGTCAAGTATGTTGGAACTCTCTCCAAGGCGGTCAGGGATACTGGTAGGATACTTTACAAGCTGCTGTAGGTCATTAAGGATAGAAAAGATGTAGGCTTGTTCACCAGCTGGATCAGTGAAAGGAGAGGAGAGCCAAAGGTTGTGGTGAACATTGAAATCTCCTAGAATGGAGATTTCAGAGAAAGGAGAAATGGATAGAATGTGTTCCATCGTAGAAGTAAGATAGTCAAAGAATTTTTGATAGTCAGTAGAATTAGGAGATAAGTAAACAGTACATATATATTTAGTCAGAGAATGACAGGAAAGCCGAAGCCAGAGAGTAGAGAATTCAGAAGAATCAAGTTCAGGAACACGAGAGCAAGATAGATCGTTGCGTACATATACACAACAGCCACCTTTGGCTTTGAAATGAGAATAGAGAAAGCATGATGATAGAGAAAAGGGTTTGCTGTCAGTTGCCTCAGACAGCTGAGTCACAGAGAGAAAGAAAAGGTGAGGTTTAGAGCAGAAGAGGTGGTGTTCGACGGAGCGAAAGTTAGAGGAAAGGCCGCGAATGTTACAGAAATGAAGAAGGAGTGAGTCAGACAGTGGTTCCAGGCAGCTCTGTGAGTCGTCACTGGGAGAGGGGCGGATGGTGGGGGCATTTATGGTTCCCCCTCCCCGGGGACTCCGAGGCATGATTTACGTGCGCCATTTTCTTTTTTACAAATTTTGAAAAGGAAGTGTAGTGTGTAGTGTGCATGTAGTTTTGTGTTGACAGAGAGTCTGTATTGGAGAGCATGCTGGTCTACTCTCTGTGTTACTGAGACACTGAAAAAGTTCAGCAAAGGGGGATGGTCAGGAACAAGCCCTGAGGGCTGATGAAACGATAGCTCCAGCTCTCCATGTCATCAGCCTTCCATCCACATTGGGAGTACTACCCTGCTCGACTGGTGCTACAGTTACTTGTTTCGTAACATCATCATTCGTCACTTGGGGTCCCACCACTTGTACGATCGCCCAAAGAAGTGATGACTCGCTTTCATTAAGTTTCGGACAAAACTCCCTGGGTCTGGCAACGTTATTTTAGGAGACGTAAACAGTCTTTGCCTGCCCTGCAAACATTATTTATGGCGTAAAAAAAATTAATCTTGCGAAAATACTAGTTAAGTTTAGCCCTTTTTTTTTTTTTTTTTT